>JARHVA010001999.1:1665000-1910000 GCA_037957365.1 Torreya grandis | reverse complement strand
TGTATTTTCATCATCACTGTTCAAAGCCAATTTCAAGCTTGGCTATAGATGGTGTTAGGCCAACTTTGAATATGTGTGTATATGGCCTTGAATTGGGATATTTATCCAATCCTTAAACCTACCAATTATATTTTATCATTGGTTGAAGTATTATATACTTATTAATCCATTGGAACTCTAATTCTCATCAATATGACTATCAAGACCCATTTCTCAAACTAATTGTAGGTTTCAATTTTAGGATTGCCTGACTATGTATAAAACTTCATAGGTATTCAAGGCCAATGAAAAAAATTATAAAAGGTTAAAACATATTGTTATTGACACTTTTAGATACTTTCAATTTTTTGAATTTTATTGCATAAATCCATAATCCCACTATCCAAGACAACTTTCTTAATAAGATTTAGGTGAACAGTTATGATAGCTAATTATGTGTAAGCATTCTTAGGTTTTTATACCAATATAAAAATTTCAATGGATCCTATAATATTTTTATCATGTCTTAAAACACTTTTTCAATGCCTTGAAAACCTCAAAATTTGATCAACTCCTATGTTTAAAGCAAGCTTGAACATGACAATAAGTGTTGTTTGAGTGAATTAGGTATGCATATGGTCTGAGTTTTTGACCTTGTTCATTTGAATTACACCATGATGTTATTATAATTTCAAAATTATTTATATCCTTGCTTACTACTTCAAACTTCACATAATACTTCCAAAGGAATCTCACAACCTCTATTCACTTTTTTCCTACCTACAGTCCTATAGGTGACTAAAGATTGCAAATCACTATTTTGGAAATTTGGAGGTGAAAAAATACTATCAAAGAGGTCTAACCATTTTTATAATTATATAAACATGTCATATATAAGAACACAACTCTCACACTCTTGGAGAAAACATTTTCAAACTCATCAAAACCATAGAACTTATTATGCAGATAGAACAAAGTTCACCATGAGAATGGAGGATTGTAGCTAGCTTGAACTTATATGGAGTACTTGGATGATTGAAATGCCATGAATGGATTTTGGAGGTAATATATAACATTGAATAACCATAAAAATTCATCAAACCACCTGGATAAATTAGAAACATAGAAAAGTTTAATAGTCACTTGAAAACTGCTCACAAGAACCATTTTACTTGTCAAAAGACATCCACACATTCCACCATGAGGAATGAGTTCATGGGAGGCATATAAAGACATATTATAATCTATTCCAACTATTTTTATGTGGATAATATTTCACAATTTGTTCTGGAAGCTCATGAAATACTCATATCATTATTGACTATTAGATTTTGGACCCTTAACTTCTTAATGATTGTTAATAAAGTCAAGAAGATGAATATAAGAACTAATACCTAAAATCTGAAGCTAACTAAGACTAAAATCAATGACCAAATTTTCAAGCTCCCACATTCTCTCTCCTAGCCATATCATCTACTTCAAATTTATCTATGTGAGCTTATGAAGGAGTTGATGGAGGAAAGAAGTGATTTTCTGTAATTGTTGAATTCCAAACTTCTTCCAAATTTGGTTTATAACTTTTAAAAGATGAAAGGACACTCTAAACCTATTTTATATTACACATGACTTTCAAAAGTCTATATAATTTTGCTAGCTCCTTAAATAAGTGTTAAAAATAAAAAAAATAACCTTTTATAATCCCTCTAATAGGTGTGATAGTTTAGGTAATTGCTCCCAACTCCTTGGAACATGTTGTTATCACATAGATTTTACACCTATTACTTAATGTAGTAGCTTGTTGTGAAAATATATAATGATGCAATGGGACCCTGGCTAATTGAGGTTAACATTTAAATAAGGCTAACTTCTTTTCACTAAATTTGGTGTAACTGATGAAATACCAATTTTATATAAATTTTGTTCCTTTCTTGTTCTTTCTCTTAAAATAGGGTTTGAAAATAGTTTGAGAATGAAACTTGAAAAACTAAAAATTGTGATTGTACCAAGTATTTTTATAGTGGATTTTAATGCTTTCTTGAATGAACACAAAAAAATAGAAAACATATTGAAAATTATTTGCTCACAAACTCATGCAAATGGGAAATCAGAAGAAATATTTTGTTATTTTTCAAAGAAGGTAAAATATTATTTTATTTTAATCAAACAATCTTTCATAAGTATATAAAATACCACAAATGAACTTTTGTGACTAAAATAAGAATTAAAAATTCAACAAATATTCAAATAACTTTCATATACAGGTATTTCTAAAAAAAAAGGCAAATCTTCAATTATTTTTAATTCTTCAAGTTGTAGCTTGTATAAAATACATTAAAAATGTATAATAATATTACTAACAACAAAAATATAGATTGGGCTATGGGTTCCTACCCATATTTATAAAAAAGATCTAATAAATGAGATGTAGTTATTAGAAACTCCAATGTCCAGTATAGGAAACATGGAAATCTGTAACTTCATGCAAAAAGAGGCATGATTTTCTATTTGTGACATCCTTTATTTGGTAAAATAGTTTGGAAGAGAGCATGCAAGAGTTTGGCATGATCCTCAACTTGGTGTGGTGTGGATAAACTTGAGAAAACTTCATGCAATGCTTTTATTTCTCCTCATATAATTGCAAATGGATATTCATGCAAATGGGGCACCAAAGTGAAACTCATTCATTTAAGAAAAGATAACTAAGAAATAACTTAAGTTACTTTTTTTCAAAATCCTAAGTTGAAATTTCTAAGTGACACTTTTACAACTTGCAAGTCTTACCACTTTGTCAAAACTAGAATTGTAATTTTCAATATGTGCTTTTACAACTTAAGCAATTATAAATTTATCAAAAAGAAAAGTGTAATTTACAAGTCTACCTTTTACAATTTCCAACCTATCAAAATATAAAGTGTAAAATACACATAGCTCTTTCTCAAAAATATCTATAAAAAGATAGCTACAACTTTATAATATTTTACAATAATGAGAATACAATATATGAAAATGTTTTTAATATAAAGAATTAATAAATTTCCAATACTTCCTCTACCTCTTTATCTTTCTTAGTCTACAATTTTTGAACATATGCATCAAAATCCTTGACAATATCCTAGATTATCTCTTCATCTATGCCAAAAGAGTAGAGGTTGGTATTATCACAATCTACTGATGTGTCAAAAAGTTCCCTTCTCAAAGTCCTAATTTATTGTATATCTTTACCCATCTTATCTAGTGTGTTATGATACTTGATGTAGTAGTGGATAGAGCTCAAGATAAATATTGTATCTTTAGAAAATTCCTTTTCTACCACTTCTTTAAATTTGGTCTGAACCTCTTTTATTAAAAGAAAGTTATATTCATAATCTATTGTCCTACATGACAATTTACTCAAAAATTTCTCTATGTCATATAACATGTCAATGGCCTTGTCATGGGAAACTTTAGCCTTATGTGCAACATATTTGAGCAACTTTATTCTGAATTATGTAGCTCTATCTGATTCCTCCTACTCTCCATCATTTTTGAATATTTTTTCAACAAGGAGGATGTCTATGTTAATTGAGTCTACAAATATAAATTTGGGATATTAAATATTCAAACATTATATTTCTCCCTCATATTTGTTGACTAGTCCTCTCAATGTGACCCTTCTTTCCCTCAGCATGGCATACCGATCCATTATCATATCAATAATATTATTACCTTTGGATATGAGATCCTCTAGAAATTCTTTATTATCCCTTCCATTCTTGCAATTTCTATCACCACATCAAGTTTTGCCTAATATATGATTTAGGTGAGTGGCTATGTTGATTCAGGTTGTGTTGATAGACCAGTGGGCTCTATGAATTTATTTAACGTAGCAATAAGTTGTTCAACCTTATTTTTCAACTTGTCTTTAGTGACCTTGTCACTATCTATTTTCTCAAAGAGGGAGTTGATGTTGGATTGAACATCATGTTTTAACCCCTCCCTTTTAGGATGTCCAAGGTGAATCTTGGATACCTAATAATCCCTCACTGCTAGATCTTCTTTCTACTTGTCTAGTGGGGGGACTACAATCTCCACATATCTTTCCCCTACTAAGTCACATAGTATTCTTGAGAAGGTTTGGGGATTAGTCTTGCATTTATTCTATGTGTCTAAAAGACCAAAATCTAATGTAATGGGGAAATTATTTACTTACATTTCCTTCCCACTATTTATGCTAACCAAGTAGGTGTAACATCCTACTATGTAGACACTATCACTTGAGAATATGCAACTAAAGCTACTACACTGGTAGGCATGGTGAAAAGTGTTGAATCCTATGCTGATACTACTATTACTTGATCAATAGATGTCTATGGAATTTTATCTCTATCTATAGGTTGAAAGTCCACACTTTCATCAAGGACCTATTTTTTACCTATCTCCACTGAAGGGGTTGGGAAAATTGTGGAAGTGGAAGAGGTGAGGACAATGGGAACATATGTGTCTACTAAGGGTGTAAGTTATGGAAGTGATATTAATGGGGGAGTAAACACAAGGACTCAAAACTTGGGGATTGGTGGGTGTGTGAAGGCCAAAGCATCAAATGAGTCAACCAAATGGATTGGGCTAATCAAGGGTGGTAAGGTAGGAAAGATGAAAGGGGATAAAGATGAAGCAATACTTATCCTAGGAGTTGGGATGGAAAAAAATTGAAGTTAGAATGACTGAGTCTATGGTTATATACTATTGATCTATGTTAGAAATCAATGGGGATGGAATGGAAGAAATTGTAAATGGAAGGAAGGAGGGAGTGAAATTGTGAGAAGGGAAAGTGGAGTGAAAACTTGAGTATCCACGAAAGGGGGACCCTAAGTGTCCACTTTACTTGATTGCACTGGTTTTAATGGACTTATTGTTGTGGGTAAATTGGTAGGAATGAAGGTTGGAGTCACCTTAGATGTAGGGGGAGTGGAGGCAAGAAGTGGAGGTGTTAGAGCTACAGGAACAATGTAAATAGGTGGGGGTGAAATACATAGATAGTTATAACTATCATTGATATGGGGGTTGAAGCTATAGATGCTCCAACTACATCTATGTACTTAGATGTGTTGGGTGAATATTTTGTCACCAACTAATTAATGGGAAAAATATCTATTTCCACCATAGCATAAGGAGATTTATCGGCCAAATGTGCAGGTTGACCACATCAAAAGGGGACAAATCTCTCGTCTCATCAAGAGGAGGTTCCCTATAAATATGAGGTACTATATACTATATATATAAGATAAAAATAACACTTAGGGGTAGGATAACACCATTCATCTCTCTTTTTTTAGAGATGATGTTCACAAATCAAAGGATAAATCTTAGTGAAATGACAGAAGGCACTTCTCTTCTTTCAGAAGTGTTGTTAAGCAAATAAAAGGAATCTTTCTGGTAGTGATAAGTAAACGTAATAGGGCACAATAACCAGTGGAATGAGGTGTAGCACAAAGTCTCCACCTCAACTGCCAAAGAGTGAAATATATGAAGGACTATGGGGGCACAAAGTCATCCCAAGATCCTTTACATAAAAACATAAAAACAAACACGCTAAAGACAATTGTGGCAAGACAGTCTCTCTATAGTCGACTTCGAGAGACCTTCTTGATTACTTCCACTAGTTTTTCTTGTTAAATTAAATGGACAAGAATGCTTCTATAAAATAGACATAAGAAAAATTTCCTAAATAACACAAGTTATTCCAGCACAAAGTCTGAAAGGTCACTTGTTTTCTCATTCAAATAAAGAAATATGATTAACAATCTGAGCTCAAAGTCTCAGGAAATGCCTTTCAATTTGGGTAGAGTTTTGATTCTATAATAGAGAGATCTCCTTTGCATAAAATAAGAGATTATAATATATAACACTCCAAGAAAGACTTGGGTGATTTGTTTCATGGAATGGCCCATGCTACATTCAATGCCTTGAATGCATTTTTAGTTCTGTCAAGGAGCCATGCTGGAATAGGGCATCGGCCTTAACTATGGCATGCAGAATTATCTCAAAAGTCTTCTCAGCATGGGTCATCTCATCTATTTCTAGATATGTATGCAACTGTCCACTCACTTTTATTCAAAGGGAGAAAAATAGGCCACACCTTTGAATTTTTTCGCGCTCAGATGTCCACCTAGTGGACTGTTTCACCTACTAGAATAACTTCCTACAGATATTTTTGGTCTTTCTATATCATTCCCTCTTTCCTTATTGTATTTTTTTATTTTCTCATGACCTGAGCTCTTGGGCTATCTCTTCCCCTTCTGTTGGCTCTTTTGGCTCCTTGTTCAGCTAGTCACTGAGTTTGTTTTTAGGTTCCGCACCATATTTGAAAATAAGTGGGCATTTCATTACCTTGAATTTGACATCTGCGGGGACCTCATTGGTCTTTAGTCGCTTAAACCACATTGAACCTTGAACCTTTAAACCATGAGAGTTCATTGGTTCAATGGTTCAATCATTTAGGTGGTTCTATTAGCTCTTTGGTTCAATCAGCTCTTTAGTTTAATTGGATCTTTAGTTCAATCAGCTCCTTGGTTCAATCAGCTGAACCATCTCTTTGAACTTATCTCTAGAATCTTCCACTTCCTTCGCTTAAAGCTTCCTTGTGAACTTTGAACTTCGTGAACTGGTTAAACTCTTTGTAATGAAATTACTTCAAGAATTAAGTATAATAGTAGAATTATATTCAAATATGACTGAAATATATCCAAATATATGATAATAGATAAGCCACTTTGAGGGGGCAACCTCCACAAGCTTCAATAAGATCAGAATTCACAATATGATGATAAATAATTACCCACTACCTCCTATATATAGTCTA
This sequence comes from Torreya grandis, assembly GCA_037957365.1. NCBI lineage: Eukaryota > Viridiplantae > Streptophyta > Pinopsida > Cupressales > Taxaceae > Torreya > Torreya grandis. The sequence continues at coordinate 1,903,183 of JARHVA010001999.1, read as the reverse complement.
TCTAGGCCATGGTTACTCTATAGGCTGACCTACGAATCAAAAGAAAGCATAGATAAATGTAATATAACATCAAAGAGGGATAAGTAAGCCACAATTCAGCTAATACTATCCTCATACATGTGATAGGTTAGGGGCGTAGCATGCCCTTTCCCTTCAAACCAATTTTATCCTCAATGTTGAACAACTTTAGATGTTGCTACAAAAAATCTTCACCTTCCCAAGTTGCATCTTCACTGATCTAGTTTTTTCACTTGATCAAATATTCCCTAATCTATCTGGTTCTCAACCTCTTAGTACGTGTTTAGAGGATCTTCTCTAGTTCCAAAATGACTTGTCCTTATTCATCTAGTTCTGGGAACTCTGTCTGGGTTGAAACTTTCTATCCAATGACCTTCTTTAAATAAGAAACATGAAATACTGGGTGTATGTGAGATGAATGAGGTAAATCGAGCTTGTAATCCACACTTCCAATTTTTTATAGAACCTGATAAGGGCCATAATACTTAGGATCAAGTTTGTTGTCCTTTTTTTGTTACTTCAAGGACATCTGCTTGTAAGGCTACAGATGAATAAATACCTAGTCACCCACCTCAAAATTTTGCTCACTACAGTGTTGATCTGCTTGTTGCTTCATCCTATTTTGTGCCAAGGCCAAATTCTCTCTCAAACTAGCCAAAACCTCTTGTTGATGTCGAATGTGATCTTCCACATCTCGAACCTTGGTATGCACCTTTAATGAAGAAGTGATGGAAGGTGGATGGTAACCATATAGTGCTAGAAATGGAGACATTTTAGAAGAGGTATGGAAAGATGTGTTATACCACCATTCTTGAAGTGGTATCCATTTAACCCAATGTTCTTATTTATCTGATAAAAAACAACAGAGATACCCCTCTAAACATTTATTAACCACTTGAATTTATCCATCAGATTAGGGGTGGTAAGATGAGCTATGAGCTAGCTGAGTACCCAAACAAGAAAATAGTTCAGTCCAAAAATTACTAGTGAATATAGGATCATGATCACTTATAATTATTTTTGGGGTTCCATGTAATTTGAGAAATGCTTCCATAAAAATAGCTGCTACTATACTTGCTGAAAATGGGTGTGAGAGAGCAAAAAAATGGGCATATTTTGTAAGCCTATCCACAATGACCAAGATAAAATTATTACCTTCAGAACAAGGCAACCCAGTGATGAAATCCATGGAAACCTCCTCCCACCTTTGACTAGGAATTGCTAACGGTTGTAACAGACTTGGGGTCTTAACTATTTCACCTTTATTCTATTAGCATATCAAGAATCCCTCCACAAACTTTTGTACATCTCCCTTGAGTCCTTCCCAAAATAATTATTTCTTAATTTTATGATAATTTTTCAAGAACCCTGAGTGTCCCCCAATTGGAGATGCATGTAACTCTGTAAGAATCTTATGCTTAAGCTCTGAATTTTTACACAAGTATAACCTACCCTTATACCATAGAGCATTACCTTTCCATTCAAATTTTTTAGAGGCTAAATTACCTTTGCTATAGATTTTGAATCAAAACCTATGTATCCTTGTCTTGCTCCCATTATAACCTAGATTCATTCACCCAATCTGCTTGCAACATGGACATTGCACAAAGTAATGCTTCTGTGGATGCATCTCATCTGGATAGTACATTTGCTACTACATTATCTATACCCTTCTTGTAGATGATTTCAAAATCATAACCCAACATTTTGGTTACCCATTTTTGTTGTTCCTCAGATGATAATCTTTGCTCCAAAAAGTATTTGAGACTATCGCGATCCGTTTTCACCTTAGAGTGTCTACCCATCGAATAAGGCCTCCATTGTTTAACTTCATGAAGAATAGCCATCATTTCTTTCTCATAGATAGGTTTTTGTAGATTCTTACATTTGAATTGATGACTTTCAAATGCAATGGGTCTTCCTTCTTGCATTAGTACTACCCCCAATCTAGACCTAGAAGCATCACATTCAATAGTGAATGTCTGTGAGAAGTTTGGAGTAGCCAAAACTGGAGTGGTGCACATAGTTACTTTTAGTTTCTCAAATGCTTTGGTGGAATCATCATTCCAATGGAATGCATCCTTATTTAGCAATGCAGTGAGTGGAGCTACTATGCTACCATAACCTTTCACAAATCTTCTATAGTAACCTGTTAGTCCAAGGAACCCTTGAAGGTTTTTGAGATTTTTTGGCATGGGCCATTCCATTATCACTTTGATCTTCTGGGGATCAAATTTGACACCTTCATGGGAAAAAATGTGACCAAGGTACTTTACCCCCTATACTCCAAAAGCACATTTAGATGGCTTCGCATAAATTTGGTGCTTCTCTAAAACTATCAACACCTGTTTCACATGTTATAGATGTGCTTTCCATGTCTAACTATAAATCAATATGTCATCAAAGAAAACTATCACAAACTTCCTTAAAAAAGGCCTAAAAATAGTGTTCATCAAGCTTTGAAAAGTAGATGGTGCATTTTTAAGACCAAAGGGCATTACCAAAAACTCATAATGGCCTTCATGTGTTCTAAAAGCAATTTTATGAACATCTTCATCCTTGATTCTAATTTGATGGTACCCCAAGCGAAGATCCAATTTTGTGAAATAATTAGCACCATGAAACTCATCAAGTAAATCATCAATTACTAGAATAGGAAACTTATCTTTGATGGTGTACTTGTTGAGTTCCTATAATCTAGGCACATCTTCCATGTGTCATCCTTCTTCCGCACCATGACCGCTGGTGATGAATATGTAGTTTGGCTATGCTTGATGATCCCTGCCTCTAGCATCTCATGGATCATCTTTTCAATTTCACTCTTTTGTGCATATGGATATCTATATGGTATAATATTTGGTGGTTGACTACCTAGAATTAGTTGAATGGCATGATCATGTTCTCTTTTTAGTGGTAGTCCTTTTGGCATGGCCCCAAAAATAGATGAGTGGTCCTCAAGAATTATCTATAGATCAGGATGTGTAGATGCCTGTGTGGGTTAAACTTCTATGGAGCATAATCATGCAATAATTCTCTCTACCCCCTTTTTTAGCATCTTCATCATCTGATGTGAACTAATCAATTATGGAGATTTTGCATGTAATCCACATAGTTCAATTTTCTTACATTCAAAATAAAAGTGCATGAATAGTTCTTAGAAGTTCATCTCAATGGTACCTAAGGTTGTGAGCCATTAGACTCCCAAAATAATGTCTGTGTTACCCATGGGAATAGCAAACATAGGAGAGTCGATATTTTACCCACCCATAGTAAGCTTAATACTATGGCATTTGCCTGAATAATTAATTGTGCCACCATCTGCAATCTGTTAGGTTGTGGAGCTAAAAGCTTCACTAATGCAGACATGGAGGAGGTTGCAGGAGAGTTACAGAGTGTCATAGAGACTGGCATTGGTCTGGCCAACCGACGTCGATAAGATAAGACAGGAATGCAATCGACGTCGGTCATGTATCGGCCGGTGTCGGCAACCCCCAGGTGGACAGGGACCGACGTCGGTCACCTGTGTGGTTTGACTGTGAGTTTATTATGGGCAGTTAGCTAACGAACCAAGTGTTTGCATGATTAGAGCTATTTTTAGACTGAGAGCTACGAATCTAATTATTGTAATTAGATGTCTAATCATTGTTTGGATGAGATCTATATAATAGACTCATGGTTGTATTGGATAGGTGTTCTAGTTTGAGTTGAGAAAAGTTAGCTCCTTCTGTGTGTGAGGTGAGAAAGGGTGTTCCTCCTAGTTCCACAGCAGTACCAAGGTGGGTGCTGGTTTTGGAAAGTCAGCAAGATTCTTCAGGGGTGTAGGATCTTGGTCAGCAGGTGTGCATGGCCTATATAGGAGATCTACATGGTAAGTAAGATCATTGATCTATAGGTGTATGTGTGTGCAAGGTCAAGGTTCACAGGTGTGTAGAACCAGGTTGATTTGCGGGTGTGCAAGATCAGATAGGATAGCAACACAATAGAGAGTAGAATCAGGCAGGATCTACTTGGAGTACAGGTGTGTTCTCGGATAGAGCAAAGAGGAAGGCAAGGGAGTTCCTTCCATAAGTATGTTTTGTCGAGGTGTAGGTTATTGCAGGTTCATGGGAGATCTACTTGAAGTACATTGAGTACTTGTGGAGTGCGTGGAGCACTTGTGGTGTGTGTGGAGCATAGGAGGTGAACACCAACTCTGTGTTTGAGTTGTGTGTTGGGACCTGAGAGAGAGAGAGCTTTGAGGAGAGAATTAATATTCACTTGAGGTGTGGGAAGCCTCTGAAGAGGTGGTGGAGAAGAAGTGGCATCTTCTTTATTGTATTCTTTTCTATATAAGTATTAATACAAGTTGTGTATTGTCTCTCATATCATGTGTTATTCTGAATTTTAGTTACTTGTGATTCTGGTTAATTTCCGCATATTTAAGTTGCTTGGTTTGGTAATCAATTGTATGCTTCCAGTGTTTCACGTATCCTGACAAGTGGTATCAGAGCAAGGTTGTTGGCTCATAGCTTGATACCACTGACAAGTGGTATCAGAGCTAAGGTTGTAGGAAGCAGGTTTTGTGTTTGGTTACAGGTCACTCTCAGGGGTTTCTGATTGAGTGGGAGTAGAGCAATGGTAGATGAAAGTAAGCTAAGAATGGAGGAGTTGAAAAGCACAGATGGTCACTTACGGTCCCATGGAAAGAAAGAGCAGGTAAAAGAATACTGTTGGTTGGTAGCAGATCGGCATGAAAAAATTGAAGAAGCAGATGTAGCAGGTGTTGTTGCACAAGATGCTCTGGGAGGTTTCTTGGATAAAGTTGAATCTTGGATAAAAGATTCAGTTGCCTCTTTCCATGCAGCCCCAGGTAGAGGAGTTGGTGAGCCTTGCCAAAGAATTGGCAAAGGGGAAGTGAAGCTGAAATTGCAGGCAGCCAACACACAGGTGTTGATGAAGGTCATGCAGGTCCCAGGTTTGGAGATATGGCTAATTTATTTAGAAAGATTGGGTGATGAGAGATGCACAAGAACTCTCACAGCGGATGCACTTGAATTAGCTGGTGGTAAGAAAATAGGTACTCTTTATCTACTTGTTTATATTACTGATTCTTCTTCTATTGTAGAGACGTGGCTTCGTAGGCTTGGTCACATGAGCAGGAAGGAGATGCATGTTCTTAAGCGGAAGATAGATATATTTGATAGGCTTAAGAACTGGAAAGCCTTGGTGTACTTAGAGGAGATGGCAGACAGAGACCAGTGGATGGGGCTGGATACTTCTAAGCAGGGTAGTTTGGACATGGGTATTGATTAAAAGGAGCTCGTGGGTAAAAAGTCATCACTCACAGGCAAACACAGGTACCGGCATCGGTCATGAGGAACTGGCATCGAACAGACAGGTGCCGATGTCGGTCATGTGTAGACTGAAGCCAGCGATGTTGGGCAGGGTAAGACCGACGTCGGTCATGAGGACCGACGTCGGTAGTAGGTAAGACCGATGTCGGTCAGGAGGACCGATGTCGGTAGAAGGGACACCGACATTGGTAGGGTCGATAGTCAGGGACAGATGCATGAGAACTGACGTCGGTCAGATGCAGACTGTGGAGTGACTGAGGTCGGTCACTGTAATATATTTTGGGTGGACAGCACGCTATCAAGGAGTCTCAAACACCCATACAGAGGACTAAAGATGTAAGTAGGCCCTCAAATTCATTTTTCCTCTTATTTATACTTGTTGCTATTTTTAGAGTAGGAAGGATCCAAGAAATAGGTGGGAGCATGGCAGGGATATGATGCAGAACCAAACAGGAGTTTTGGTAGGGTTGCCAGCCGGTATGAAAACACAGAGACGAATGGATTCCTTAGTTGAAGAATAGAGTGAACGGACACGTGAGACGGAAGACCAGGTATATGGTCTTGAGGAGCTATAGGATAGTGGTACAGGTTTTGATAGGTGGAGGACGAAGCATGGCTTCAGTCAATGTCAGGGTAACTACTGTGGTTTGCCTTACCAGGTGGATGATGAGTCATGACATCATTCTGCTGCTATATGTGGATGGTATGTTTTGTTAGCAAGATTATACATACAGGGTCTTGCTGAGCTAAGGGTAAGGTTAGTTCAGTGGCATGTCATGAGGAGTTTGGAGCAGCAAAATTCTTTGACATGGGAGACATGGAGATCACAGGTTGATTTTGTCTCCAGTAGGAGCTTATGTGAATCAGGTGTTGGCGAGGTTCAGGATGTAGAGCCAGAGCACACTAAGGGATGGACAGGTACAGTGTCCAAAATCACATGAGGTCTAGTATAGACCTAAGTATTCCCATGTAGTGGGAGCTGTCAGAGAGTTATGAGCCAATTCGGGGAAGTGGGTTCTCAGGTATTTGAGAGGGACCAGCAGTAGGGATTCATGCTATGCAGGGTCAAGAATTCACTACATGGGTTTGTAGGTTCGGATGTGGCAGGTACTCGGATGATAGGAGGTACACCATGAGATGTGTGGTGGGTTGTCTTCAGGATTGATCTTGAAGAGGGATACAAACCAGAAAATAGATTAGACAGAGTACATGTATAGGTACATTACAGCTATTTATCTCCAAGTGGGAGATTGTTAGGTTGTGGAGCTAAAAGCTTCACTGATGTAGACATGGAGGAGGTTGCAAGAGAGTTGTAGAGTGTCACAGAGACTGGCATTGGTCTGGCCAACCGACGTCGGTAGGATAAGACAGGAATGCAACTGACGTCGGTCATGTATCGGCTGGCATTGGCGACCCCTAGGTGGACAGGGACCGACGTCGATCGCCTGTGTGGTTTGACTGCAAGTTTATTCTGGGCAGTTATCTAACGAACCAAGTGTTTGCATGATTAGAGCTATTTTTAGACTGAGAGCTGCGGATTTAATTATTGTAATTAGATGTCTAATCATTGTTTGGATGAGATCTATATAATAGACTCATGGTTGTATTGGATAGGTGTTCTAGTTTGAGTTGAGAAAAGTTAGCCCCTTCTGTGTGTGAGGTGAGCAAGGGTGTTCCTCCTAGTTCCACAGCAGTACCAAGGTGGGTGCTAGTTTTGGAGAGTCAACAAGATTCTTCAGGGGTGTAGGATCTTGGTCAGTAGGTGTGCATGGCCTATATAGGAGATCTGCATGGTAAGTAAGATCGTTGATCTGCAGGTGTATGTATGTGTAAGGTCAAGGTTCACAGGTGTGCAGAACTAGGTTGATTTGTAGGTGTGCAAGATCAAATAGGACAGCAACACAACAGGGAGCAAAATCAGGTAGGATCTACTTGGAGTACAGGTGTGTACTCAGATAGAGCAAAGAGGAAGGCAAGGGAGTTCCTTCCATAAGTATGGTCTGTTGAGGTGCAGGTTATTATAGGTTCATGGGAGATCTACTTGAAGTACATTGAGTACTTGTGGAGTGCGTGGAACACTTTTGGTGTGCGTGGAGCACAGGAGGTGAACACCAACTCTGTATTTGAGTTGTGTGTTGGGACCTGAGAGAGAGAGAGCTTTGAGGAGAGAATTACTGTTCACTTGAGGTGTGGGAAGCCTTTGAAGAGGTGGTGGAGAAGAAGTGGCATCTTCTTTATTGTATTCTTTTCTGTATAAGTATTAATACAAGTTGTGTATTGTCTCTCATATCATGTGTTATTTTGAATTCTAGTTACTTGTGATTCTGGTTAATTTCCGCATATTTAAGTTGCTTGGTTTGGTAATCAACTGTATGCTTCCAGTGTTTCACGTATCCTGACACAATCATGACCTAAAATTTTGGTGCTGGGTAGATGAAATAGTTTAATCGAGTGGCCAACTTATGGTTTATAAAGTTATGTGTCCTCCTTGAATCAATCAACACTGTCACCTTCTATTTCTTGAGGAAACCCACCACCTTAAGAGTTTGTGGAGTGTTAATATCTAAAAGTGCATGACAAGAGATTGTAGGTTGGGAATCTTTAGGAACCTCCTCTATATCTTCCTCATCATCATTGGAGGCATCATCTGCTTCTTCATCTTCATTTGGTCTCTCAATGTAGAATAACTTCTTCTCAGCACATCTATGTCCTTTAATCCACTTGCTATCACAACTAAAACATAATCCTTTTGCACACTTCTCTTCAATTTGCTGAGGGGTCAATCTAGTAGGTGAAGGAAATGTTGCTGATGATATGCTATGATCTTTGAAGTGAGTGAATGGCTACTTCTTGTTGGCTATGAATTTTTCCTCAGCTCTACGTGCCATGATAATAGAATAATAAATATTAAGTGGATTAAACATGCGTACCTCATGTTGAATGTGGTCCTTGAGTCCACCCAAAAATAGGTCATTCAAGTTTGCTTCAAAAATTGTCTCCACACGTAAGGACATGTTCTAAAAATTGATAAGAACTGGGTTCACAAAGCTCTAACACAACTTGTCATAATTAAGAGCACACTTGATTACCTTTGTATTGGCAACTAAACATGGCATTTAACCAGAAGTAAAATGTAACTAGAATTCAGAAATAACACAGAATATGAGAGGCAACACACAATTGTATTCAAATCATTCCAGAAGGAAATTACAATAAAGAGATCACACTCTTTCATCCACTTTGTGGGCATACCAATAATCTTCCCTCAAGAGTTCTCTTCTCTCAATACAAGTCACAACAAACAACTCAAACATAGAGCTGTTGTTCACCTCCAATCAGTCAGTATCAATACTGCCAATACAACTGAGTACACAATGTACTCTAATTAGATCTCCTTGATCTTGCAATAACCTACAAATCCTGGATCTTACTTACCCATGTAGATCTTCTCCCTAATCTTACAACAACCTGTAGATCAACTTGATCTTACATACCATGAAAGAACCCTTGTGATTCCACCATGTCGAAGAACTCTTCTAGTTCTACACTTTATAATACAGCCCCATGGGTCTATTAAATAGATCCCATGTATATAATAATGAGACAAGTGACTCAAGACTAAAATTAGTCTTTACATGCAAACAACCCATTCAACAAATTAACTATTCATCAACAACCAGTTCTGGAATGCACAAGCGATCGACGTTAGTCCCTATCTGTCTGGAGGTGATCGACATCGGCCGACTCTTGACCGATGTCAGTTGCTATCTATCCACCACTGATCGACATCAATTGGCCTACTGACGTCGGTGACTGTAACACTCAACAACCTCCATGTTTTCATTCGGGTGAAGCTTTTAACTCCACAACCTAATAATCTCCCACTTGGAGATAAACAACTACACCTGTACCTGTACCAATACATTGTCTAATCTGTATCTTGGCTTGTATCCCTCTTCAAGATCAATCTTGAAGACCAACCACCACACACCCTGTGGTGCTACACTTGTGACTAAATTTCTCCATTCTTAGCTTACCTTCTTCTGCCATTGCTATACTCCCACTCAATCAGAAACCCCTGAGAGTGACCTGTAATCAAACAAACACTTAACACACTCTATGACCAAGGTGTTAGTGAACCTCACTTTGAGAACCTCCAACCTCACTCTGATACCAACTGATAGGAACTGGGTTCATAAAGATCTGACATAACTTGTCAGAATTAAGAGCACACTTGATTACCTTTGTATTGGCAACTAAACACAGAATTTAACCAAAAGAAAGTAAGCTTAAAATGGAGAAGTTTAATGGCAAGAATTATCAATTATGGAGGATGCAAATAGAAGATTATCTATATCAAAAATATCTATACTTACCGTTGGGTGGGGTTGATAGCAAGCCCACAGATATGAAAGATGAAGAATGGAAGGTTCTTGAATCGAAAGGCTCTGGGATCTATAAGGTTGAGCCTTGCATCATCTATGATTTCCAGCTTATCATAGGCTAAGACAATGGTAGAGTTAATGAGATCTTTGGAAAATTTATATGAAAAACCCTCCGCTTTGAATAAGCTATTTCTTATGAAGCAGTCATTTAATTTGCAAATGTTGGAAGGTGGATCTGTACACAATCATCTTAGTGATTTCCATGGTTTGGTAAACCAGTTAGTTTCAGTCAATATTGTTTTTGATGATGAAATTAAGTCTCTCTTAATCTTGTGCTCATTACCTGAATGTTGGGATAGTTTGGTAATGGTAGTTAGTAATACTGCGTCTGCTTTAAATATCTTAAAAGTGGATGATGTTGTTAGTGTAATTTTGAATGAAGAAATTTGTAAGAAAAGCACAGGTGAATCATCAGGGAATGCTTTGAGTGTTGAAAGTAGGGGAAGGCAAAGAAAGAATATCAAGCAAGGAAGATCAAGGTTAAAGATAGGTAGGAGATCCAAATCCAGGTATGGTAGGATTATCTGTTGGAATTATGGAAAGGCAGGGCATAGAAAGAAAGATTGCAAGTCAGTTAAAGATTAGCATGAAGGAATTAAAGATGCAAATGTTGTAGATATTGTTGCACAGGATGCTCTGGTATGTTCCTTGGATAAAGTGGAATCTTGGGTTTTAGATTCTGGTGCCTCTTTCCATGCATCCCCAAATAGGGAATTTTTTCATGAATATGTCTAGGAGACTTTGGAGAAATTTATTTAGGGGATGGTAAGCCTTGTTAAATGGTTGGCAAAGGGAAAGTGCAGCTGAAATTGTAGACAAAAAACACATGGGTGTTGAAGGAGGTCATTGTCAGAATTAAGAGCACACTTGATTACCTTTGTATTGGAAAATAAACACGGAATTTAACCAAAAGTAAAACGTAACTAGAATTCAAAAATAACACAGAATATGAGAGGCAACACACAATTGTATTCAACTCATTCCAGAAGGAAATTACAATAAATAGATCACACTCTTTCATCCACTTAGTGGGCATACCAGTAATCTTCCCTCAAGAGTTCTCTTCTCTCAATACAGGTCACAAAAAATAACTCAAACACAGAGCTATTGTTCACCTCCAACCAGTCAGTATCAATACTACCATTACAACTGAGTACGCAAAGTACTCCAAGTCGATCTCCTTGATCTTGTAACAACTTTTAAATCTTGGATCTTACTTACCCATGTAGATCTCCTTGATCTTGCAACAGCCTGCAGATCAACCTAATCTTACATACCATAAAATAACCCTTGTGATTCCACCATGTGGAATAACTCTTCTAGTTATACACTTTAAAATATAGTCCCATGGGTCTATTATATAGATCCCATGCATACAATAATTAGACAAGTGGCTCAAGACTAAAATTAGTCTTTACATACAAATAACTCATTCAACAAACTAACTATTCATCAACAACCAATTTTGGAATGCACAGGTGACTGACGTCAATCCCTATCTGTCTAGAGGTGACCGACGTCAGCTGACTCTTGACTGATGTCGGTTGCTATCTATCCACCACTGACTGACGTTGGTTGGCTTGCCGACGTCGGCGACTGTGACACTCAACAACCTCCATGTTTGCATTTGGGTGAAGCTTTTAGCTCCACAACCTAAAAAAATGATGAACATAATCCTTGATGAAGCTAATTTATCACAATTTTTCTAGTTGGCTAAAGTAATTCTCTATCACACTATTACCATAGTGTAATTGCAACTCCTTTGTAAAAACTGACCAGGTGACATTGAGAGTCATCTTTTTATTTTGAGCACACAACCATCGATACCAAATGAATTGATCAAGTTCAAGATACAAGTATGCCATGGTAACCTTCTGTCCACCTAGAATCTAATGTATGTCAATAAAATTATCCATTTTGTTGATCTAATTGAGTGGATCTTTTCCATCAAATTTGTGCATATCCACCTTTGGTAATAGGTTCCTCTGTGGCCATAGATAGATTTGAAGTAGATTGGTTAGGAGAACCACCCTGGTGGGGTTGTAAAATAAAGTTAGCTTGATGATTTGATTGATTAATTTTCAAATCTATCATGATATCTCCCAAACTATCTTGTATGGATTGCATATTAGATTGTATGCCTTGCACCTCACTCTGAATGCCTTGCACACTATAGTCAAGATGGCTCACTTTGTGATCTATGTCAAAAAAACCTGGTACAAAGGGTCTAGTACATCCCCCTTCTGACTCCATCTCTTCCTTTTTATGAGTTTTACCTAGAGTTTCAGCACCCTTTCCTTAGCCCTGAGTTTGTGGACTTGCCATAAAAGGGTTTTACGATGTCAACCCTTATTGGCACTTTTGACCCAACTTTGACCAAGAGATTTTGGAATTATGTAAGCCGCAAATCAAAATATACAAAGAACATACCCTAGACAAATTTTCCTAATCTTTCCAAAAATGTAAATAACTCAGAAAAATTGTTTGAATTGTGCACTATAGAGCAATTTTATGAAAAACCATAAAATAACAATAAATTTTGTAAAACAGATCCAAATGAGTTGAAATTTTAATGGAAGATTAATTTTATTATTTATCACCTCCAATAAATTTTTTTAGATAAATTCTCAACCATTTTTTATATATCACAAAATTTATAAATTTAGTGTTTCACCCACAAGATTGCCCAAATCGCAGCTCTGATACCACTTGTAATGAAATTACTTCAAGAATTAAGTATAATAGCAGAATTATATCCAAATATGACTGAAATATATCCAAATATATGATAATAAATAAGCCACATTGAGGGGGAAACCTCCACAAGCTTCAATAAGAGTAGAATTCACAATATGATGATAAATAATTACCCACTACCTCCTATATATAGTCTATCTAGGCCATGGTTACTCCATAGGCTGACCTACTAATCAAAAGAAAGCATAGATAAATATAATATAACATCAAATAGGGATAATTAATCCACAATTTGGCTAATATTATCCTCATACATGTGATAGGTTAGGGGCGTAACACTCTTTGAACCATTTGAACCTATGAACCATTTTGGTTCAAAGTTCAATGGTTCAACAATTAATTCTCTTTCTTTGAATCTTTTTATTCTCTAAGTCTTTTAAACTTTATTGAACCTTTGAACCTTGAACCATTTTGGTTTAAAGTTCAAATGTTCATTCTCTTTCTTTGAATCTTTTATTCCTTCAAACTTTCTGGATCCTTTTCTTTTCTATTGAACTCATTGAACCTTTGAACTTTGAGCTCTTTTGGTTCAAGGTTCAACAGTTTAATGGTTCAATATTTATTCTTCGAAGTCTTCTTTCGTTCAAGTCTTTTGATCTTATTGAACTCATTGAACCTTTAAACTCATTAAACCATTTTGGTTCAAGGTTCAACAGTTCAATCGTTCAACCTTTACTCTTCAGAGCCTTTTTTTCTTTAAGTCCACCAAACTTATTAAACTCATTGAACTCTTCAAAGTAGTTGAACTTATTTGAACTCATTGAGCACTTAACTCTTTTTGAACCTTTGAACTCATTGAACCTTTGAAACTTGATGAAGTGGGGTTCAATGGTTCATTCCATTTATTTGAAGCCCGCTGCTAAGTCTTTTGTTTGAACCTCAGCATTGAACCAGCCTTGAAAATGCCTAAGTGTTGGAACTTCTTTCTGAGAAAGCCTACCTATTAAAATTGTGAGTTCTTTAGCTGAGAAGAATCAAATAATTGAATAACTTGAATACTCATAACATTTTTTGAGAAGGGAAGAGAGAATTTTGGTCTACAGGACCAATATAGTTTATATGTTATCCCAAAAACAAGTGACAGATTTTGGGAACAACAGTTAGCTCCAGTTGGGGAACTTCCATCGATTGTAAAAATAATCAAAGGGAGTAGAATATAGAATCTCTAGTGCCTTTAAGTATTCCATTGGGTTACGGAGTCATGCTATCCAAAAAAGAAAGGCGTAAAAAAGAAATGAAAATGAAAAACACAAAACTAGCTAAAGACTATACAAAAATTATACATATGTATAAATTATCTTAACTGATACTTCAAGAATTGAAGTGCTTCAGATGTTCTCCATTGTGAGGTAGAGAAAAGGGTGTGCCATCTTGATACTTTAGAAAGAAACTATTTTCACCATTGAGCTGATGAATAGCAAACGAGCCTCTCCATAGGGAATCAAATTTCCCATGCATTCCCTTTGGTATCTTCTCTTGTCCAATAACAGAACTTGATCTCCAATCTGGAAATCATGGGTTTTTTCTTTTTGGTCAAAGAGCTTCTTCACCAAACTTTAATGTGTAGCAATTCAGTCCACCACCATAGTTTTTTGCTCATCCAGTTTAGTCAAGCACATGATCCTCTTGTCGATGGAGCTTTCATATATCTGATCTTTGACCACTTTGCCAATTTTAGTGCTGGCAATTCTAGGGTGATTGGTATCTCTACATTCAAACCATATAGAAGCTACAAAGGTGACATACATATTACCCTCTTAGGCATAATTATGTCTGCCCATAAAGCATCAAATAATGCTTTATGCCAAGATCATTAGTTGTCATCTACCAGCTTCCTGATGATGGTCACCAGGTTCTTGTTGCTTGATTCTGCTTGGCCATTTCCTTGTATAAAATAATCAAAAGAGTGGGAGAGGGTAATCCCATAATAAAATTAGAACTAAGTGATCTCATGTGAAGAGAAATAGGATGCATTATTTGTCACAATCTTTGTTGGGACCCCAAACTAAGAAATGATGTTCTCCTTGAGGAAATTACATACTACTTCTAAAGTATCATGCTTAGCTGGAATAGCTTCCACCCATTTGGTGAAGTAATCTATGGCTGTGAGGACATAATCATGTCTAGCACTTGAAGATAGGTTCACAACACTAATGAAATTAATTCTTCATTACTGAAATGGCTCTTCTATTACCACTGGATTAAGAGGTAAAGCAACTAACTTGGGTCCTCTAACGAACTATTGGCATAGTTCACATCTTCATACCCATTTGTATACATCTTGAAATAGAGTAGGCCAATAATACCTGGCTCGTAGAATCTTATGGGCAGTTACAAGCACATAAAAATGTCTTCCATAGGCTAGATTATGGAAGGACTCTAGAAGTTGGTTCTGATGCACTTTATCTACGTAGTGAAGGAATACCCCATCAAGGTTCCTCTTATATATCCCGTTGTCCCACAGGACAAAGTTAGCAGCTTTCAACTTGACAGTCCTCTTTCCTTTATGAGATAGGTGAGGAGGACATTCACCATAGGTAAGGAAATGAGCAATGTTTGAATACCACTCATTCATGGTGGTGACAAAGAGGACTGTTGATGTGTCTTCAATTTTTTCTTCTTCATGCCCTATTTTTTCTAGTCTATTATCATCAATCAATTGGCAGAAACCTCTTCCCTGTACAAGCTTAGTTGGTTTGATAATAAGATCAAACTTCTAGATTTTAGAAACCTAATTGCCCCTTTTGGTTTCAAACTCCTGCTAATTTAATATGGATTTGACTGTTGTATCAGGAACCATGGCAACAATATGTGAATTTAGAATGTAAAAGTGGAAATGCTTTACTACCTTTACCACTACATAAGCATGCTTCTCTATGTTTGATTATTTTAGCTCATGAGATTTGAGGGGAAATATCATGAAGGATATGGGATATTTCACACCATTTTTGTTCTGTTGAACCAAAATTGCTGAAAGTGTGTGCTCGAAAGCATAACTGTACATTGTGAAATCTTTGGTATAATCTAGACAAATCAAAATTGGGACATGGGTGATAGCTATCTTGATATTTTGAAATGCCAATTTGCCTTCTTCAGTCCAGCTGAAAGTGGCCTTTCCCTTCATCATGTCCATAATGTGGTGAGTCTTCTTAGTGAACTTAGGAATGAACCTTCGTAAAAAATTCACCTTTCCAAAGAAAGAATGAACTGCAGTCTTACTTGTGGGTAGAGTAAGCTCTTGGATGGATTTGACTCTTTATAAGTCAATATTTATGCCTTCTTAGGACACAATGTGTTTGAGAAGTTTTCCTTCTTTTACCCTAAAAATAGACTTCTTAGGATTTAGAGAAATGTCATTCTGGTGACATCATTCCAACACTTGTTGCAAATGGTGCACATGATCAGGATGATGCTTGGAAAAGACTGTTAAATCATTAAGGTACACCATAATGAACTTACCCATTTCATCTTTGAAAGCAAGGTCCATTGCTCTCTAAAAAGTGGTGCCAGCATTTATCAGGCCAAATGGCATTCTTTGATATGAAAATTTGCCCCAAGGTATGGTGAAGGCAGTCTTATGTTGGTCTGATTTATCAATTTCCACTTGATTGTACCCTGAAAATCCATCTAGCATTGATAATATCTCTGAACTAGTCACCGTCTGAAGGACTTGATCCATGATGGCAGAGGGCAATTATCCTTTTGGGAGGATTGATTCAAATTTTTAAAATCCATGCAGAGGCAAATTTTGCCATTCTTTTTTTTCACAAGAACTGTGTTTGCAATCCATGTGGAATGATGGATTGGGAAAATTATTCTAGCATTCAGCATTTTCTATATTTCAGATAGAATAGTACCTAATATCTTTGGATTATACTACTACAATTTCTGCTTGAAAGGCACCGAATCACTCTTGAGAAGAATTTCATGGCAATTTTTTTCAGGCTTGAGCAACTTTAGATCATCATAGGAGTACACCAAAACATCCATGTAATGATGAATTAGGGTAGTGAATTTGAGTTTCTCATCTAGAGTGCAACACTTCCCAATGTTCACCACCTTGGGATTTTCCTTAGTTCCCAAATTTATTTGATCAAACTCCTAGGAGGAGCTTGAACCTATTTGTTGTTGTTTGATGAACCTATCATGTTTGTCAAATAGTTTTTCAAGGGAAACCAATCCTTTCCTTTTAGTTGTAGGAATTTTTCAACTACGTCTAAACTTGTTTTAGGGGCTGATTCAAGTTTTTGAGGCTCATTGCCTTCGAAGTGAAGATGTTCAAATCCATTTTTTTATTCTAGAAAGGCAATAATTTGGTTGTTGCCATTGAACACTTGCTAATGATTAGAATTTTCATGCACACTTGGTCAAAATACTAGTTTGATAGTGTACCTATCTCCCTTAAAATCTTGGTGAGGAACCAAGAGAGTCACTAAAATAGCTAATGCATCAGCTCGGTCTTTGAATTCCTTGGGTATTGCAGAGATACTGAAAGTATCAAAGTTTTCAATTTGATCCCAAACTAGATTGGGGTAATGGCACAATCTCTCATTTTTAGTTTGGTATAGGTTCCTAACCTAGCAAACCACCAGCTCAACATCTCCTTTGGCATGAAGGAGTTTGATTCCCCTATCTTGAGTAGCCTTTAATATGAGTAGTAGTGATTTATATTCAGCAGTATTGTTGGTATTGTTAAACTGTAATTTATAAGAATAGGAGAAAATATCTCTTTGAGGAGATATCAACATAATCTCAGCTCCTGAGCTAGTAGAATAATAGCTACCATTGAATTCAATAATCCACACATTATCAAAAACTGACCTTTCCTTAGATTTTTCTTCATTTGGAGGGGAGGATTCCTTTGGGCTTGCACTGCATTCTACCAATCCTTCTACTATTCTATCTAAACTAATTTTTAGATTGCCATTTTTAGAAGCTTCATTAGCTAGGATAAGAACATCCTCTATAGTCAGGAATTAATTACCCATGCTTGAATACTCACACATAATTTTAGCTTCAAGCACTGATGTTTGAGTGACAACATATTTTGCTTCCTTCTCAAGGAGCAATCTCTGCATGATGCCTTTGATAGGGATCTTCACCTCAAATAG
Organism: Torreya grandis; assembly: GCA_037957365.1. Lineage (NCBI taxonomy): Eukaryota > Viridiplantae > Streptophyta > Pinopsida > Cupressales > Taxaceae > Torreya > Torreya grandis. The sequence goes on along the minus strand of JARHVA010001999.1, from coordinate 1,885,519 downwards.
GTCCATGCTCAGCTTGCCACCAACATCCTTGAAGAAATTTTGCCAAAGAAGAATGCCATAGGAGGCTGGGACGTCGGCCACAAGGACTATCATCTTAATTCTCTTATCTAGAAATGCCGCAAATGCAAATTGGGCATCCTTGATTTGTTCTAGCAGTGGCATTTACTTGTTCTCCATGGAGAAGCATCTCTCAAATGTCTTGGTTAATGTGAGACCAAGGGACTCAGCTACTTTGGTATTCATGACATTATCAGATGCACCTGAGTCTATGATGTAATTATTTAGCTAATCTCCATTTATCAACAAGAAAACATAAAATAGTTCTATTTTCCCAAGAGCAGTAGGATGAGTAATGATAAAGTTATTCTAGGTGGATGTGTTCTTAGGGGGACTAGGAGTTAATTTTAGAATTGCTTGTCCTATAGGGATGGCTTTCTCCTTCACATATTCCACTAATCTATCTAACTATTTAGGGTTGGACTATAGGAATTCAAATTCAGACATTTAAATTTTGGTTTTCTTGACATGGTCGATTATATCAAATGTCTGAAATGAATTAGGAATAGGGGAAGGTAGTTCATCCTTTTAGTTTTTATGGGGGTACTAGTCTGAAAATTTGAAGTTGAAGATGAAGGAATGCTTAATGTACTTACCTTTTTAGCAATCACCAGGTCCTTTAATTGAAAAGGCAGAGTGGTTCCTAGCTTAGCAATTGAAATTGCTAGTTGAGAATGCTCCTCTATTTTTTTCTTATCAACTTGTTAGGCTAATTAGTTATGGGACCAGGTGAATCAGCATATGATCCATCAACTACTTCACCTTTACTTCTGGGTTCATCTTGGTAATTTAGGAGAACAATATTGGAGTCACCAGCTAATTCTTATTCTCTCTCTATGAAGAGATTAACATCATCTTCTTGGTTCAATTCAGGATGGAAAGAGAAATCAGATTCTATTTCAAGATATCCAACTGCTGAATTGGTTGGAGATGCTTTAATGGCAAGCTTTCCATGTGGGGGAGGAAGGCAATTTGGCTACCCTTGATTCCTAGCAGCATTGTCTTGGTATGACTGATTGGGGAATGTTCTCCTTGGTATATATCGATATGAAGAAGGAGCAGACATCCCTTGCACCATTTGATTTTTGAGAGCTAACAACTCATTTGCTAGCTTCTGCACCATTGGATCAGTGGTGCTCATAGATGGATATTCAGAGGATGAAGAAGATTTACCTATGTTAGGATCTCTCCTGATCTTCCCCACCAAGATGAGATCATAGTCCACCTCAGTGGCCAAATCCTGAGTAGCAGCAAGGTCTATGTGGCCAACACATCTCAATAGGAAACTCACTTTAGGCAGCTAAGAGTTGATGAAGAAGCATGTGAGATTCTCAACTGTTGGTTGATAAATTATAGGGATCTTGTTCCTCAACTTGTCAAACTTGGCAATGAAGTCCCTCATAGGTTCATGAGGATCTTTCTTCATTTGTGTGAGTTGGGTGAGTAGGGCATGCATATCTTCTATAGACTTGAACTTGGCTTTAAATTTGGCTTTGAGGGTGTGTCAATCAGTCACAAATCAAGCCTACAGATGGTAGAACTAGTCTACAGTAGCGCCTTGCAATGTTTCCACAAATAGCTTGATTGCTACATCCTCATACTCTATGCCTATCACACCACAAGCTATGCTGAAGGATGCAATATGTTCATTAAGATGAACTCTCCCATCACTAAAGAACTTAAGGAAATTCTTCCTTGAACTGTGTGGTAGCTCATGTAGAGGTGGAGTTAAGTTGAGCAGGCCAAAAGAGTTACCCCAAGGGCCTTGAACTACCATTATTTGACTATGGAAAGTGGGAATAACAAATCTAGGTAGAGTATGTATAGGTAAAGCTCTGCTAGCAGAGGAAATAGAAGCTCTACCTTGTATTGGTGACCTGGTGTTGGTAAGAGGAAGACTCCTAGTTCATTGAAGGTGAGGATGTGGAGGAAACAACTCAAAATTTCTCTACTACACCAACTCAAAAATAGGGTCAACAACACCTTTAGATCTTTGGTTTCTCATTTACTGTGGAGCTACCAAATTGTAAAGATGAAATAGATAAGGATAGAGACTGCTTCAATTTAAAGCTTGAGGCTTCAAACTACACAAAACATTCCCCAGTAGAGTCACCAAAAAATGTTGGGTGAATATTTTTTCACCAACTAATTGATGGGAAAAATAGGTGTTTCCACCACAACATAGGGAGATTTATCAGCCAAATGTGCAGGTCGACCACATCAAAAGGGGACAAATCTCTCCTCTCATTAAGGGGAGGATCCCTATAAATATGAGGTGCTATATACTATATATATAAGCTAAATTAACACTCAGGGGTAGGATAACACCATCCATCTCTCTTTTTTTAGAGATGATGTTCAAAAATCAAATGAGAAATCTTGGTGAAATGATAGAAGGCACTTCTCTTCTTTTAGAAGTGTTATTCAACAAACAACAAGAATCTTTCTAGTAGTGACAAGTAAATGTAACAGGGTGTAATAACTAACAGAATGAGGTGTAGCACAAAGTCTCCACCTCAACTGCCAAAGAGTGAAATATACGAAAGACAATGGGGGCACAAAGTCATCCCAAGATCCTTTACATAGAAACAGAAAAACAAACATGCTAAAGACAATTGTGGTAGCACAAAGTCTCTCTATAGTTGGCTTTAGGATACGTTCCTGATTACTTCCACTAGTTCTGCTTGTTAAATTAAATGGACAAGAATGCTTCTACGAAATAGACATAAGAAAAATTTCCTAAATAATACAAGATATTCTAGCACAAAGTCTGAAATCTCACTTGTTTTCTCATTCAAATAAATAAATATGATTAACAATCTGAGCTCAAAGTCTCCGGAAATGCCTTTCAATTTGGGTAGAGTTTTGATTTTATAATAGAGAGATCTCCTTTGCATAAAATAAGAGATTACAATATATAGTGCTCCAAGAAATACTTGGGTGCTTTGTTTCATGGAATGGCCTATGCTGCATTTAATGCCTTGAATGCATTTTTAGTTCTGTCAAGGGGCCATGCTAGAACAGGGCATCATCCTTAACAATGGCATGCAAAATTATCTCGAAAGTCTTCTCTTCAGCATGGGTCATCTAGTATATTTCTCGATATGTACGTGGTTGTCCACTCACTTTTATTCAAAGGGAGAAAAATAGGCCATGCCTTTGAATGTTTGTACGCTCAGATGTCCACCTAGTGGACTATTTCACTTACATGAATAACTTCCTATAAATATTTTTGGTCTTTCTATATCATTCCCTCTTTCCTTATTGTATTTTGTTCTTTTCTCATGATCTGAGCTCTCAGGCTATCTCTTCCCCTTCTGTTGGCTCTTTCAGCTCCTTCTTCAGTTGGTCACTGAGTTTGTTTTCAAGTTCCATGCCATTTTTGAAAATAAGTAGGCATTTCATTACCTTGGATTTGACATCCATGGGGATGCCATTAGTCACTGGTCACTTGAACCACATTGAACCTTGACCCTTTGAATCATGAGAGTTCATTGGTTCAATGGTTCAATGGTTCAAGCAATTCTATTGGCTCTTTGGTTCAATCGGCTCCTTCATTCAATCAGCTGAACCATCTCTTTGAACTAATCTCTGGAATCTTCTGCTTCCTTCCTTCGCTCAAATCTTCCTTGGTGAACTTTGAACTTCTTGAACTGGTTGAACTCTTTGAACCATTTGAACCTATGAACCATTTTGGTTCAAAGTTTAATGGTTCAATAGTTCATTCTCTTTCTTTGAATCCTTTTATTCTCTAAGTCTTTTGAACTTTATTGAACCTTTGAACCTTGAACCATTTTGGTTCAAAGTTTAATGGTTCATTCTCTTTCTTTGAATCTTTTGTTCCTTTGAACTTTCTAGATCCTTTTCTTTTTTGTTGAACTCATTAAACCTTTGAACTTTTAACTCTTTTGGTTCAAGGTTTAATGATTCAATGGTTTAATCTTTCTTCTTCAAAGTCTTCTTTCGTTCAAGTCTTTTGATGTTATTGAACTTGTTGAACCATTTTAGTTCAAGGTTCAATGGTTCAACCATTCAACCTTTACTCTTCAGAGCCTTCTTTTCTTTAAGTCCACTAAACTTATTGAACTCGTTGAACTCTTCGAAGCAGTTAAAATTCTTTGAACTCGTTGAGCGCTTAACTCTTTTTGAACCTTTGAACTTGTTGAACCTTTGAACCTTGATGAAGCGGGGTTTAATGGTTTAATGGTTCATTCCATTTATTTGAAGCCTGCTACTAAGTCTTTTGTTTGAACCTCAACATTGAACTAACCTTGAAAATGCCTAAGTGTTGGAACTTCTTTTTGACAAAGCCTGCATGTTGAACCTGCAAGTTCTTTAGCTGAGAAGACTCAAATAATTGAAGAACTTGAATACTCAGAATATTTTTTGAGAAGAGAAGAGAGAATTTTGGTCTGTAAGACCAAAATAGTTGATATGTTGTCCCAAAAACAAGTGATAGATTTTGGGAACAACAAGATGAGTTGATGATGTATTGATCTATTGATACCCCATCTTTACCAGATTTCCCCTTTTTGGCCTTAGATTTCTTCTTTTTCTTATAAGAGATCACTAGCCTCTTTGATTGCTCTCTTATTGTACTTCTAGGACCCTCTACTTATGGTGGAATCCCTTACTCCTTGAGATTTAGTAGCTTCTCTATTATACTCACTATATCCTTTATCACTTGGACCCCTTTACTCCTAGGCCAGTTTAGTGTTTTGTTGATCACATGTGTAGTTATATCTATCAAATAAAAATATTTGGGGATAGAACACCTTACTATTGGAATTAGTTGAGTGATGATTTATTTGTAATATTTATTTTCCACTAAGGACTCATCATCCACCAAATCTTTAGGGACTAGTGCCAAGTCAAAAGCTTTGACCTAATCCAAGGTCATTCTTGAAATGGTCATTCAATTTGACTTTCTCTTCATCATCTAAATCCTCCCAATACTCTTTGAAATATGGAACATGAGAATATGTAGATATCCCTAGTGTATTTGTGATGTTACCATAAACATCATAATATGGCTTTGCCTCCAAATCCCTTAGTGTCATTTATGCCATAGCACACTTAGATTTTAGTAAGGAAGGATATGTGTATATGACTATACTAATTGGAAAATGAATTCCAAACTTGTGTTTGCTAGATAGAAGCTTAAGAGTTTCCACAAGTTGTCTTACTGGCTCCATTTATTACCACTTATCACTAACATATCTTGGGAGTGTGCAAGGGTAGCCACTAAATCTGCATACCTTGATATAGGAATAGGTGGGGAATTAAATGAATTAGGAACCCCATCAGGTGATTTATATAGTAGTTACATCTAAGAATCTAATTCTCCCAAACTCTTTGTCAAACATTATTATGATGTAATAGATGAATACATCATTGACCCTCCTAAAGTGTCACCTGTTGGCCTCTAATGTGAGGTTATGATAATAGTTATACACTCTACTTGCCTCATCAGGTATTGTATTGAGCCCTAGGAAATATCTCCCTTTGGCCAATATGTACACTACGTAGGAGGTCATATAAAAATTCCCTATGGTCTTTAACTCCATAAATTGCTTGTGGAGGTAATTACTGATGATTTGTGTTAGTGGATGTATTTTGCATTTTGATGAATCATCCATATGTACCAATATATCCATTCCTATAAACTCTTTACATCAACACTATAAGTAATCATGTGTAGTAATATGATTATGTTCCCAACCTCATCCTTGAAATCATTTTTTTCCAGTGTCTTTAGCAATCTAGTAAAGGTAGCCTTTAGGGTCTTAAGCCATTATTTATTTATTTATCATTCTCTAACATTCCTCTTTATTATCTTTAAAGAATTGTTGGGTTGTTTCTAGAGTTATGTCAAGATAACTCTCAAACTCTGGGATCATAAACACTAAATCAATTAAATCTAGGTCCATATTTAAAATCCTTTTGACTTTGTCATTCAGGACCTCTTTTTTTTAGCATCATAGTGTTATGCTAGTGTCAACACTAGCGTAGGGCTTTTCATCATCAGGGAAAGGCTACTGCTTATGAAAATCTAAAGTCCTAGATACTATGGATCAAGTCATTTTTAAACTCTATATTTATTTATGTCCATAGGTCCCCTAGGTCAATGTGACCTAGGTCTATATCTATTATGTCAATGGTATTGGACTCAAAACTTAGAGTCACCCTAGGTCCTTTTGATTTGAACTTAATATCCTTCCTAGACATGAGTTCTATACAGAGTGCTTAGTGAAAACTAACTACAAGAGCTGGTGGGATTTGTAGGTGCTTAAAAAAGGTAGATTCTCTAGTGGATACTGGAGGTGATCTGAATAGGTTAAAATTTTAGTGAAACTTAGAATTTTTCTAATCAAGATAAAACTCTATGGAACTGGGATGTGTTCTAATAAATAAGAATGCCCAACAGAACTTGGAACTATTCTAAGTAGGTTGAAATCCTATGGAGATGGGAGGTTCTTGAAGTAATGGAAATTTTCATGGATATGAGAGGTGTAAATTACAAGTGGGAATCCTATAGATTTAGGAGGTGTTTCAGGTAATAGAAAATCCCATGGAAATGGGAGGTACTTAAAGTAAGTTAAAAGTCTACGGGGACTTGGAGGAATCTTGCAATGGAATATTTGCCTAGTTATCAAAATATACGTTGGTATATTCATGTGTTTAGAATTGAAAGCCCTATATTCTTAAAATATTTGTAATGAAAACCCTAGATTTTCTCAAATATGAAATCTTGGGGGGAGGAATCTAAGACCTCAACTGCTTAGAAAAGCTTGAAAAACATGGCTTACAATAGCAAGATGAAAAACCCTAAAAAAACTTAAAAGATACCTAAGAAAAATGAAAACCCTAAGTAATTACAATCAATTCTTTGTAGTAATGGAAGTAACTTAACAAGTTTTGATTGTAACAAAATGATGGATTAAAATGCAAGAGGGATTTCAAATAATACCATGTAGGGTGAAAAATGACATTATGACATGAAGATCGAGGCATAGTTTGAAGTCATTGCTTACCGAGTTGAGGTCATGGGACAAATCTATGGTTTGAGGGCAAAGGCATGGTCATTGTCAGAGCTTAAAAACTCAATTAAAAATTAATAATGAATTAAAAAATCATAAAATTTCATGTTTATAGAGACCTATAATTAATGTGACCATGGAGGTAGTTGGTGGAATTTTAGAGTCCTCATGTACTTTTGAAATTTTGCATTTTTTACAAATTACATGTTGACCTATAGATTCTAAAGGAAGTTTAGGTTAAATTATTTAGAAATGAGAAGGCAGAACTTGGACTGCAATTTACAAATTTTCAAAATTACAAATTGCATCTAGAGTTATAGATTCCATAGGAAGTTGTTGGTAGGATACAAAACTTGGATTGCAATTTGTAATTTTGAAAATTGTAAATTATTCTCTGAGTTCCATATTCTAGGTAGAGTGATTCACAAGAAGTGTAACTCTACCTATAATTTACAATTTTACAAATTGTAAATTGTAGCCTGAGTTCAAGATTCTATGGGGTGTTTAACTTGTGGGATCCAAAACTCTTTTTACAATTTTGCAAATTGTAAATGGGTTTAGGGATTCTAATGGTTAGTGCATTGTAAAATATGGAGCTCAAGATGTAATTTGCAATTTTTAAAAATGCAAATTGTAGTTATAATTTTAGACTCCACTGATTAATCATTACAAAATTTAGAGCTCAGGAAGTAATTTACAATTTTACATATTATAAATTGTAGACAGAGTTATGGTCAAGGAAAAGTGTGCATTAGGAAATTCAAGGCATTTTTTCAAAAAAATAGGGGGTTTCCCTTAGGGTACTTGATATTTTGATATTTTTGGGGAAAAAATATCAACAATTTTTGGCAACCTCTATGGGATGATTTCCTACTAATAAGTTTCTTTCTAGTAGCTTTATTCTTCATTAGGCAAGGGGTCATTTTAAGCTTAACAAACTTCAACCTGGTGAAGAACAAACTAGGATTTGCTTAAACAAGAACAAAATAAGGAAAAATAGAATAAAATAAGGAAAAAAACTCCTAATGAGTTGACTTATGTGTAATAAATTATTTTATAAAACACAACTAACCCTATTATATACAAAATTTTATTTTTTGGAATGAATTCCTACATCAAAATCAAGCTTTAAGGTATATCCCATTGACTGTGATATGTAGTTTTGATCCATCGAGCTTGGATATATGGAATACATTAGCTCCTTTGCACTAAGTTATAATGTATGGACCATTCCATATTATATTAAACTTAGTGTGCTTACCTAATTTAGCCTTATCTGTATCCCATTTGAGAACCATGTCTCATTCATTGAAGCTCATGTTAGATGCCTTTTTGTTAAAAGTCCTCTTTGTTTGAGCCTAATTTAATTCCAAGACTTTCTTTGATTGGTTCTTGATTTATTTTAATTCCATGAGTTCAGCCAATCTTTCATTTTATCATTGTCAATCAAATCCAATTGGTGATTGAGCTATAGATATAGTAACTCAATTAACAGTGGGACTCAAGTTTCCCTTCCATATACCAACATGAATGGGGAGTTACCAATGAATCTCTCAAGGGTGATCCTATCACACCACAGTGCTGATTCTAATTATGTACCATGTCCTTTGGTTATCCTTCATTATTCTTTTGATAATTCTTATAAGGTTCTTATTGGTAGACTCAACCAAGACATTACCCTAAGGGTAATAATTGGAATAAGTACTTAGGTATAAATTGTGATTTACATTCCATTCACTCACTTGAGTTCCCACAAATTCTTTGGCATTGTCTGAGATAATGTGTGAGGAACACCAAACCTTGAGACCATGTCATCCATGAATTCTAAAATAGATTCCTCTATGGCATATTTTAGTGAAATTGCTTCAGTCCATCATGTGAAATAGTCCATTTCTATGAGGACCCCTTTGTGGCTTGAACTCAATTGTGGATTAATCATACCAATGAAATCCAATCCCCATTGAGAAAATGGTTGATCTACTTGAATTAGTTTGAGAGGGAATGCTACTAATATTTGCTTACCTATGAAGTAAGCACACTTTTCATAGTTTATTAACCATTGGTGTGCATCTTTGAATAATTTAGTACAAAAATATCCCCCTCTCATTATTTTGATGGTTTTGGTTCTTAAATAGAAATGTCCACCTGATGGGCCATCATGAAATTCCTCAAGCACCTTGGGGACTTGATTGTGATCGATACATATTAGAATGACTCCATTCATATATTTTCAAAATAATATTCCAAAAACAAGAACATAGAGAATATATTAGAATTATAAATACCTTTTCTTTGACTGCTAAATGTTATATAGGTACTTTCCAGTTTATAGGAAAATGGTCATGTCACAGATCCATCTATGAAAAAGAGGTGGATTGGTTGTTTGAGGTGTACTTTGAGCATATATTGTTTTAGATACTACTTCGATGGTCTTGATATTAGAATCTAGTTGTTCACATAATCCCTTTCCTCTTACAATATTTATGATTTTAATGTCCATGTAATATTCCATGACCTTTGTGATCCATCCTACTCTTTTTTCATTTATCTTCTAGCTCAACATAAACTCTTTGACACTTTGGTGACTCACCATTAGATGGATTTTATTGTTGGAGATCATATGCCTAAAATTTTTGAGAGTTTTAATCACAACATATAATTTTTTCTCCATGAAAATTTAATTTTCTTCAACATCATTTAAGGATTGATTTAAGAAAGATATTAAATGTTCCAATTGTTCTTTATTCTACTAAGTTAGGATAGCTAAGATGATACCCTCCCCTCCAAAAGCATAGAGAATGAAATATTTCTCATAGTTGGGATTGACTAGGGTAGAAGCCTGAGAAATATCCTACTTGATGGCTTCAAAGCTATCTTTTCCCTCTTATGCCAATCTAAAAATAATACCCTTATTGAGCATTTTAATAGGGGTTTGGACATAGAGGTGAATTTTGGAATAAATATTCTTATGAAGTTGATTTTTTCAAGAAAACTTTGTAGTCCCTTCTTATGGATGGGAAGTGATAATGTAGATATAACACTTATTATTTATAGGTATATTGTAAGACCCTCTTTTGATAGAATGTGTCTTAGTAGTTTCCCTTCATTAACTATGAAAATTCACTTATTGGGATTGAGGGAAACTTTGAATTATCTACACCTTTCAAAAAAAATTCTAAGGTGATTCAAGTGTACATCAGCATGCTTTGAGTAGATAGTGATATCATCTAGGTATACTAAGGCCATTTCATTTATCAAACCTTTAAAATCCATATCCATGTCTCTCTGGAACATTTCACCAATATTAATTAGACCAAATGGCAATTTTGTATGTGTACCTTATTTTATGGTGAAAGTAATCTTAAATTGGTCTAATTCTTGCACTAGGATTTGGTTATAGCTAGAATAACCATCTAGAAGAGAAAACCTTTTAGATCTTGATATAATTTGTAGAATTTTTGACATAAGGGGAATGGGATAATGATCCTTTAGAGATGCTTTTTTCATATCCCTAAAATCCACATAGCCTAATTTCACCATTTTTCTTCCTTATAGGGACCAAATTTGCAACCCAAGATGAGTGTTTGATGAGAAAAATAATATTATCTTCTATTAGTCTAGATATATCACTCTTCATCAAGGTTTATATCTTCAAATTAATTAGTCTCTACTTATATTGAATAGCCTTGGTATTTGGATCAATCTTGATCATATGTTGAGTTAAGATCGGGTTAAATCCTCTTAGAACATAACTCTAAGTGAAGTTATCATCAAAATCTTGACACAACTCAAAAAAATCTTGATTTTTAGAATCATTACATACCTTTCCTATCTTCAGTGATTTTCCTTCTAAGATGATAATTGGATCATAGTCTTCTTCATTCACCATGATGTTCTTCTTTTTACCTTTCAGTTGATCATCTAAATTGAAGATGTTCTTTAGTGTAACAAGACCCATAGGTAGTTTGTTCATCTTCAATTGGATGATCTAATCTCAATATTGATCTTGAAGTCTTGATTGGTTCCTATCAAAGAATTTAACTTATTTTCTCATAAAGTTGATAATTGGATGGTATCAAAGACTTACCAATTAGTTACATTATCAAGAACAAATGGCCTATCAGCCTTACATGCTGGCTATTTTTCTTCTTTATTTCTCCTAGTAGGTTGTATTAGGATCTTATGGATTCCATAAAATCAACATCTTTGTTATGTGATCTTGGTACCACTTGGATGTTCAAAGTTATAAAGTCTTCTAACAGGTCCCAAAACCTATGTTTGTAAGCTATTAAAAAAAATCTTAGTTACACTTTGAGATCTCACTTGGTGAATAATCAATGCACTATCACCAGATATTTGTAAGGATTTTATCACTCTCTCCTTAGATAATTGTAGGCCTTGAATCAAAGCCTCATATTTAACTACATTATTTGTGTAGCTAAATTAAATTTTGAAAGAATAGAAATAACTCTCCTTCTATGGAGAAATCAATACAATACTTGCACCAGCACCATTCCTGCTTCTTGAACCATCAAAAAACAATTGCCACATTGAATATCTTTAGCTATATTTAATAAGTTTGAGATAATTACATCATTTTCATGAATACAATATGTACCCAAACCTATTTCATGTACATAGTCATAAAGATCAAGTTGAAGGGATGATCCCCATTCATCTAGATGAGTATCTAGAATCTCTTTTATAGGTGTTACAATTTCATGATCCTCTTATTCTTCCTAATCTTAGTGTGTAGTTCATATCCACAGGGATAGGACTATATGGATCAATATGATCTTTTGTGATTGGCTCAACTCTTACTATTACTCTAGTTCCATATCTCATCCTAAACACCATGTGAGACCAATATTTAGATATATATCCTCCCATATTTGTAGTGAAATATCATGAAAGACATGGAAAAATAAGGGGGGATCTATAACTGAGATGTCTTGAGAGATTGACAAGCTTGGACAAGCATGAATAGTGAGTTTTATACCTTTTATTATTCCTACTATTTGAAAAATAGTCCCATCCAATTGAACCACTCTTTTTTTATAGGTGTATATTTTATACCAAGGTCATCATCTATTTTCTTAGGCATAGCAAAACTATTAGCCCCTAAATATAACATACAATTATGAACAAGATGTTTCCCTACTATAAGTGAAAGATAGAAAGGGGGAGGCTTACTATATTTACTCACTTTAGTGTTAGTTTTTGGTTGACAGAAATTATTTATAGCACTAGTCCCTTTGGATAGAACCTTGTTTGTTATCTAGAAAATTTTCAAAGCCTCTTGCTGTAAATCCCTTTACATGGTAATGGATAGTGCTTCCCACATGATAACATTCAAATTGGCCTTCTCAATTTTCTTGATAATTTTGATAGGAATATTACCAACCTTTGTTGGTGATTTTATAAGAGCTATGTTTTATTTTAAAAGATTCAGAGTTAGCACTTTCACTTTGGATTGGCATGTGGGTACAAAGGGTGACCTTTGTACTATGTTGTTCTTTATAGGTTCTATTACAACTTTGGAAGTTATGGATTATTCCACTCTATGGGGTTGATCACTTTATATTTCTATTTTATTCAAATGCATATTATTTTCCATTAGACCTCCACCATTGAAAAATGTTTCCTCCTAATTTACACAACAAAAGTCATCCTCTTTCCAGTTTAAAAGAGTTTCTGCACCTTAAGCAAATTCTTATGTATCTGCTTATGGGGAAGTGGATTCTTCTTATTGTTATGGTGTGTTTGATATGCCTTATGCCATCAAGGCTTGATTTATAACACCATTAGGATAATTATTTTGATTATGTGGCTGATAAAAAGGATAGCACCACTCATAATATTGAGCCAAGTTGCTATTAATAGGCATAAAGCTTTAGTAGTGCTTGGTGTAGGTGGAGCATGAATGTTTGGAAGTTCTTCTTACATATTTTGACCCTGTGGCTATGAATTTCCCTAGTATGACTATGAACTTCCTTGGTATGGCTGTGAACCACCTTGGTATGGTTGCCTATTGGGTTGGTATGTTGGGTTAGTCTATGAATAATGATTTTAGTTCTAGAATTTTTGCCTCTTCATTGATACTAAATCATTACCAAAAATCTTGAGTAGTGACTTAATCTCATATAAATCATCTATAGGTGCAAGAGTTAAACATAGTCTTCATTTATGGTGGGATTTGGAGTAATTATAGGTAGAAGAATAGGAGGTATTTCAAAAAATAAAAGCATCAGTGGCCTTGGGTTAATTTTCCCTGCTTGAATTAAATAATTTTTTGTCCTATTGCAATCTCATAGGCATTAAGAAGTGTGGTGCTACCCATTGACTGAATTATAAAAACTATATCACTATTCAAGGATCTCAAGTAATATAGGAAAGCATCATTTAGAGTGGCTTGACTGATACTAGAATTCTATTTCATGACTTCTACAAATAAAAATTGAAGACAGTCATGTGATCATGAAGAGCCCATTGAAGAATAGTTAACTATTCACTAGGGAAAGGTGGTCACTTTTATCTTTAAAATGGGTACATAGTGTAGTTCCTAAGTCATCCCAAACTTGGATGGAGTTGGGAGCAAGACCTATGTACCATTGTAAGGATTTACCTTTGAAAAAGGAGATTAGGATCATGATTAAAAAATTATTATGTACCATGTTATGGACTAAACATAAATTAGAAATATATTGTATGTGTTCCATAGGAATGGTGGAAGTTTCACTAATAAAATATGGCAATATGTTTAAATTTGAGGTAGGTATATCATCATATTGGGCCAACTAGAGTGGGTTGCCTCTATTGAAAGCTATGAAATTCAAATTTATAGCCATTATGGGAGGTGTGAAATTGATAGGAGTAATTGGGGGAGATGCAAATAAAATTTTAGGATCTACTTTAGGGTAAGGGGTGACTGATTTTAATCTCTTTTTAAAATAAAATGGTAATTTTAAAAAATTAGTTCTCTTATGTTTGGTAGATGTTCTTATTTTTTTACTGGGCATATATAAACCTTGAAATTTTGAATAATAGGCTAGTGACATTGCCATGTGATTTTGAAATCTATACAAAATTTTTACAATGGTCTCTTATAATATCATCAATCTCTTTGTAATTTTAAGGCCTCATCAAGCATGCCAAAAATTGTTATCACATAGATTTTGCACCTGTTCCTTGATGTAGTAGCTCATTGTGCAAAGATATAATGATACAATGGGAAAACCTCCAAGATGTAAGAACTTATAAAATTGAGGTTAACCTATGAAAAAATATGGATTCCTTTCACTAAATCCAATGCAACTAATGAAATACTAGTTTTATAGAAATTATGCTCTTTTAGTGTTCTTGTTCCTAAACTAGGGTTTGAATGGGGAAAAGGATTTGAGAATGAAAATTGAAAAACTAAAAATGGTGATTGCACCAAATATTTTTATAGTTTATTTTAATGCTTTCTTTAATGAAAAAAAAAACAAAAAATAGATTTAAATTTTCTTTGAGCACAAACTCATGCAAATGGGAAATCAAAGGCAATATTTTGTTATTTTTCATAGAAGGGAAAATAATCTTTTATTTTAATCAAACAATATATTAGAAGGTTATAAAATACCAAAAATGAAATTTTGTGACTAAAATAAGAATTATAAATTCCACAAATATTTAAATAACTTTCATACATAGGGATTTCTCAGATAAGAAAGGTAAATCTTCAATTATTTTTCATTCTCCAAGTTACAGCTTGTAGAAAATACATTCAAAATGTAGAATAATATTAATAATATAAAAAAGATAGATTGGGATATGAAATTTTCCCATTTATATATAAAATATCTCATAAATGAGATGTAGTTATCAAAAACTCCAATTCCCAGTAGAGGAAACATGTAAATATTAGACTTCATGCAAAAAGAGGCATGATTTTCTATTTGTGGCATCCTTGACTTGGTAAAATGGTTTGGAAGAGAGCATGCAAGAATTGGGTGTGATCCTCAACTTGGTATGGCATGGATAGACTTGAGAAAACTTAATTCAATGCTTTTATTTCTCCTCATGTAGTTGTAAATGGCTCTTCATGCAAATGGGGTGCCAAAGTGAAACTCATTCATTAAACAAAATATAACTAAGAAATAACTTAATTACATTTTTAGAAAACCCTAAGTTGAAATTTCCAAGTGAGACTTTTACAACCTGTAAATCATACCATTTTGTCAAAACTATAAATTCAATTTTCAATATGTGATTTTATAACTTAAGCAATTATAACTTTATCAAAATGAAAAGTGTAATTTGTAAGTCTACCTTTTACAATATCCAACTTGTCAAAATATAGAATGTAAAATACACATGGCTCTTTCTTAAAAAGAAATATGAAAATATAGTTTTAATTTACAAGTTTAAACTTTATAATATTTTATAATAATGAGAATAAAATATGTGAGAATGTTTTTAATATAAATAATAGATCAATTTCCAATACTTCCTCTGCCTCTTTATCTTTTTTGGCCTATAATTTATGAACATATGCATCAAAATCCTTGAAAATCTCTTGGATTCTCTCTTCATCTCTACCAAAATATTATAGGTTGGTAATCTCACATTCTATTGATGTGTCAAGAATTTCCCTTCTAAAAGTACATATTTCCTACATATATTTACCCATCTTATCTAGCATGTTATGATTCTTGATGTAGCAGTGGATAGAGATCAAGGTAAAGACTATATCTTTAGAAAATTCCTTTTTTACCACTTGTTTGAATTTGCTCTAAACCTCTTCTACTGAAAGGAGGTTATATTCATAATATATTTTCCTATATGATAATTTACTCAATAATTCCTCTATTTCATAAAACATGTCAATGGCCTTGTCATGGGCAACTTTATCCTTATGTGCAACATCTTTAAGCAACTTTATCCTGAATTGTGTAGTTATATCAATTCTTCCTACTCTCCATAATTTTTCATTATATTTTTATCAAGGAGGATGTCTATGTCAATCAAGCCTATATCTATCAATTTGGTATAGTAAATATTCAAACTTTTTATTTCTCCCTCATATTTGTTGACTAGTCCTATCAATGCGACCCTTCTTTCCCTCAACACTGCATAATTGTCCATTATCATATCAATAATCTTTTTAAATTTGGATATGACATCCTCTAACCATTCTTTAATATCCCTTCCCATTATTTCAATCTATATCACCACATCAAGTATTACCTAATCTATGATTTAGGTGACTAGCTATGCTAGTTCACGTTGTGTTGATGGACCAGTGGGCTCTATGAATTTATTCAGTGCAACTGTAAGTTGTTCAACCTTATTTTTTAACTCATCCTTAGTGAACTTATCACTATATATTTTCTCAAAGAGGGAGTTTATGATGGACTTAACATCATGTTTCAACCCCTCCCTCATAGGTCATATAATGTGAATCTTCGATACCTGATAATCCCCCACCACTAGATCTTATTTATGTTTGTCTAGTGGGGGATTATCATCTCCACATATCTTTCCCCTACTAAGTCACATAATGTTATTTATAATGTCTAAGGAGTAGTCTTATATTTTTTTCATGTGTATAAAAGATCAAAATCTAATGTACTAGGGGAAATCGTTTTCTTGCATTTCTTTCCCACTATTTGTGCTAACCAAGTAGGTGTAGCATCCTACTATGTAGACACTATCACTTGATAATATATATCTAAAGATACTATATTGGTAGGAATCGTGACAAGTGTTAAATCTTGTGTTGATACTATCATTGATTGATCAATAGATGTCTATGGAATTTCATCTCCATATTTAGGTTATAAGTCCACATTTGCATCAAGGACTTGTTTCTCACCTATCTCCAACAAAGGGGTTGGGGAAACTATACAAGTGGAAGAGGTGAATACAATGGGAATAGATGTGTCTACTAGGGGTGTAGGTGATTTAAGTGATATCAATGGGGGAGTATACATAGGGACTCATAAATTAGGGATTGGTGGAATAGTGGAGGCCAAAGCATCAAATGAGTCAACCAAATGGGTTGGGCCAATTAGGGGTGGTAAGATAGGAAAGCTGAAAGGGGATGAATATGAAGCATTGCTTATCCCATGATTTTGGATGACCAATAGAATTAAAGTTAGAATGAATGAGTTCATGGATATATACCTTTGAGTTATGTTGGAAATAAATGGGGATGGAATGGAAGGAATTGTAAATGTAATGGAAGGAATTGTAAATAGAATTGAAGGAGGGAGTAAAATTGTAAGAAGGGAAAGTGGAGTGGAAAGTGGATTATGCACTGAAGGGGGAACCTAAGTTTCCACTTGACTTGATTTCACTAGTTGAAATGGACTTATTATTGTGGTTAAAGTGGTAATAATGAAGGTTGGAGTCATGTGAGATGCAGGTGGAATGGAGATAGGAGGTAGAGGCATCAGATCTATAAGAACAATGTAAATAAGTAAGGGTGAACTATAGAGATAGGAGTTATGACTATCACTGATATGGGGGTTGAATATATGGATGATCCAACTATAGTTGTGTCCTTAGATGAGATGATGATCAATTTATGTACTACTGCCCCATCTTTATTAGATTTCCCCTTTTTGGCCTTAGATTTTTTCTTTTTATCATGAGAGATCACTGACCTCTCTAATTTTTATCTTGTTATACCACTAAGACCGTTTATGATGGTGGAATTCCATACTCCTTGAGATTAAATATCTTATATATTATACTCACTATATCCTTAGTCACTTGGACCACTTTACTCTTGGGCTAATTTAGTGTTTTGATGATTAGATGTGTAGTTCTATCTATCAAATAAAAAGATTTGGGGATAGACCACCTTACTACTGGAATGGGTTGAGTGATGATTTATTTATAGTATTTATTTTCCATTGGGGACTCATCATCTGAAAAATATTTGAGGATTGGTGATAAATCAAAAAAATTGACTTGATCCAAGGTCATTCTAGAATGTTCATTTAAGCTAACTTTATCTTCATCATCTAAATCCTCCCAATAATCTTTAAAATATAGAACATGGGCATATGTAGATATTTCTAGTGTGATGGGGATGTTACCATAAGCATCATATTATGGCCTTGCCTCCAAAGTCCTAAAAATATCATCTATGTCATTTCTACCTTTACACTTGGCTTTGAGTAGGGAGGGGCATGTGTATCTTCCTATACTAATTGGAAAATGAATTCTTGACTTATTTTTGGTAGATAGAAGCTTATGAGTTTCCACAAGTTATCTTATTTGATCCATTAATTCCCACTTATCACTAACATATCTTAGGAGTGTGTAAGGGTAGCCATTAAATTTTAATACCTTGATATAGGAATATGTGGGGAATTGAATGAAGTAGGAGCCCCATTAGGTGATTTCTATAGTAGATGCCTCTAAGAATCTCATTCTCCCAAGCTCTTTATCAAACATTATTATGATGCTATAGATGAATTCATCATTAAAACTCCTAAAGTGTTGTGTGTTGGCCTCCAAAATGAGTTTAGGATAATAGTTATACACTCTACTTGCCTCACCAGGGATTGTGTTGAGCCTTAGGAAAGCTCTCCCTTTGGCCAATCTGTACACTAAGTAAGAGGTTATATACAAATTTCCTATGGTTTGAAACTCCATTAGTTTATTGTGGAGGGAATTATTGATGAGTTATGCCGAGTGGATGTATTGTGCATTTTGATGAATCACTAATATGTACTAATACATCCATTCCTAGAAACTCTTTGCATCAGGACTACCATTAATCCTGTGTATAAATATGATTATGTCCGCAACCTCATCCTTAAAATCAATTCTTGTCAATTTTTTTTGAAATATAATAGAGGTAGCCTTCAAGGTCTTAAGATATTATTTATTTATCATTCTCTGACATCCCTTTCTATTATCTTGAAAGAATTTTTGGCATGTTTCTAGAGTTATGTCAAGATAACTCTCAAACTCTAGGATCATAAACAATGAATCAATGAAATCTGGGTCTTGATTTAAAATAATTTTGCATTTATCATTCATGACCTCTCTTTTATTAGCATCATAGTGTTGTAATAGTGTTATCACTAGCCTAGGGCTTTGCACCATCAGGTGGAAGGCTACTGCTTGTGGCAATTTAGAGTCATAGATACTTTAGATCCAATCATTTTTGAACTCTAAATTTATCTAGGTCTAGAATTCCCCTAGGTTAATGTGACATAGGTATACATCTATTATTCTAGTTTTATTAGACTCCAAATTAAGAGTCACTCTAGGTCCTTTTGATTTGAACTTCATTTCCTTCTTAGACATGAATTCTAAAGAGAATTCTTAGTGAAAACCAACTACAAGAGATGGCAATATTTACAAGTGCTTGAGTCAAGTAGAATCTCTATTGTATATTGGAGGTACTCTAAGAAGGTAAAAAGTCCAACAAAACTTAGATTTGTTCTGAAAAAGTGAAAAATCCATAGAACTGGGAGGTGTTCTAAGAAATGATAATGTCCAATGGAACTTGGAACTATTTTGAGCAAGTTAAAATCCCACAAAGAAGGGAGGTGCTTGAAGCAATGGTAATTTCCATAGAGATGAGAGGTGTAAATTGAAATTAGGAATCCCATAGGTTTAGGATATGTTTGGGGCAATAGAAAATCCCATGGAGATGGGAGGTGCTTGAAGTAAGTTGAAAGTCCATGGGAACTTGGAGGAATCTTGTAATGGAATATTCACTTTGTTAATAGAATATATGTTGGTATATTTGCATGTTTTAAATTGAAATCCCTAGATTATTAACTATTTTTAATGAAAACCCTAGATTTTATCAAATTTAAAATCTTGGGAGGGGGGAACACTAAGACCTTGACTACTGAGAAAAGCTTTAAAAACATGACCTATGACATCAAGACAAAAAAACCTAAAAAACTTAAAAGATGCCTTAGTAAAATTAAAACCATGAGTAATTGCAATCAATTATTTGAAATAATAGAATAAAATTAACAAGTTTTCATTACATTAAAATTATTGATTAAAGTTAAAGAGGGATTTTAAATAATACTATGTAATGTGAAAAATGATGTCATGGTATGAAGATTGAGGTGTATCTTGTAGTCATTACTTGAAGGGTTGAGGTCATGGCACAAAGTCATGTTTTGAGGTTGAAGGCATGGTCATTGTCATAGTTACAAAACTTTATTAGAGATTAATAATGAATTAAAAAATCCCCAAATTCTATGTTTATAGAGACCTTTTGTAATTAATGCGACCATGGAGGTAGTTAGTAGAATTTTAGAGTCCTTATGTAATTTTGCAATTTTGCAAATTTTTCAAATTGAATATTGACCTCCATATTATAAAATAAGTTTAGGTTGAATTATTTGGAAATAATAAGGTGGAATCTAGACTGCAATTTTTAATTTTACAAAATTGGAAATTACATCTAGAGTTCTAGATTCTACGAGAAGTTGTTGGCAAAACTTAGAACCTAGATTACAATTTATAATTTTGAAAATTGTAAATTCTTCTCTAAGTTCTAAATTATATGTAGAGTGCTTCACAAGAAGTGAATTTCTACCTAAAATTTAAATTTTTTCAAATTGTAGTTTGATTTTTAGATTATTTGGGGTGTTTGGTTTGTAGGACCCAGAATTCTACTTTAAATCTGTAATTTTGCAAAATTGCAAATTGTAAATGGGTTTTTAGATACTACCAATTAGTATATTATAGGATTAAAAGCTTGTGCTGAAATTTTTAATTTTGAAAAATGAAAATTATAGTTATAACTCTAGATTCTTCTAGTTAATGCATTGTGGGATCTAAAGCTTAGGAAACAATTTACAATTTTGTAAATTGTAGATAGAGTTTTGAATTCTATAATATAAAGGAAAAGTGTGCTTTGGGTCAATTCAAGGGATTTTTTCAAAAAATTATGGGGTCTCCCTTAGGGTACTTTATATTTTGATATTTTTGTGGTAAAAATATCAACACATGTGTGGTATGTATTTTTAAGTTTTTGAACTTTGACAAACATCAAAGTTAGCCAAAAATCACATTTGAATAAATTTTCAACCCTTTCAAGTTAGCAAATGGTCCTAAAACATTCCAAAAATTTATGAAACATTGTTATAAGATGTCTTAGACATGAAATGACCTTAATAGACTCCTAATCACTTATGACACATATTAGCCATGACTTTTCTCTCAATGACACCCTTAGACCACTATATGACCAAAATATGAAATTACCTTAACTTCTCCAAACTTAAATTAATAAATGATAATAAGGTATTTGAAGGATTATAGGGACCATATAAGCATGATATTAACACATGAAAAGTTTTAATTTGGATGGGGATGTCCAAATTTGACTTGGCATCAAATTTGGTCAACAACTAGTATATGATTCATAGGGGTAGCATGCCTAGAATGTTAATAGGACTAGTAGCCTTGCATGTCCATTGGTAAATGGGGTATCTTTCACTTATTTTCAGACCTTAAAATACCTTAAATAAGACACAACAAATTTATTACTTTCACAACACACAAAATAAAACAAGACATACACATATACTCTCAAGCACTTAGGAAACACAAAGACAACTTAAAATACTAGACTATATACAAACTAACCTAAAAGATAATTATTGATATTGGATCAAATGGGAATATTGAACCATATTTGGATTCATGATATGAAATAAGGAATGAGGCAATTTTCCTATTTAATATTATCCTTGAAGTATTCAACTCTTTCATGCTTGTCAATTTCCTTGGCATATCTTAAATTGCAATGCTAATAGCTACAAATATGTCACCTGTGAATGTGAACTCTTCTTGCACTTCAAAATCCTTATCTTGAACTTTCTTTATGTTTGTTCTTGTTTCAATCATGATAAAATCTTGACTTATAGGGACAAACTATATCTTGGTACTTTGAAGGTTGTCACATTGTCCTTTAAGTATCAAATCATCTTCTAGAATATATTCAAACTTTTTATCAACTTCAAGATCATCAATATTATTATGGAACTTATCATACTCAACCCAATATTTATCATTTTCTTCTATTAAAACATCTTTTTCAAGTTATTTGTGCACATGAACTTCAACATTACAAAGACTTTCAAGCTCTTAGAGAAGCTCAACATGCTTTTACCAATCATCTTCGTCTTATTTTTAATCAAGAAACACAACCTCTTCAAACTTGTCTTCTTGGTCCTTAAACACTTGATCAACTTAAAATATAACTAAAAGTTCAACAATTTTGGATGACATAAGATCTTATTTTGGGGGCACACCATCAAGAGGTAAGGCATCTTCAAGAGTGTCTTCTAACTGACCAACAAGGTGTATAGTCTTTTTAAGGCCTTAAAATTCATCACATATATCATTGGACTTCTAAAAAATTCCATATTGATTCATGGAGTCATCAATATCTTCTTATTCAATGGTATTATCAGATTTTATCTCTTGCTCATGCTCATAAGACTCAACCAACCCATCTAATGTGATGTCCTTCTTCAAATATCCTTCTTCCATGCCTTGATCAAAATCTTCATTTACAACTGAAACATCATAAAATTCTTCTCTTTCTTATCTTAATAAGATTTAATTATGCTTGTCTTCACCAAGGGGATCCCCTATAGTGAGTTCTTCATCATAAACACTTGTGTTATCTTCTTGATCAACTATAACTTTGGCTTGATCTTCTTTGCTTATCTCCCATAGAACAGGTTCTCCTTCAAAGAGAGATGAGGTGGGTAGATGGTGGACAAGTTCATGGGTTAGAGAGAAAGTGTGAGGTGTGATGGAGGGAATATTAATGGGATTTTGGATGGAGACTTCTTGAATGAACTCATAGGGAGATGTAAAGTTGGATTGAGTAATGGGAGAGACACTTTCTTCAACAAGAGTTTCACTTTGTTTATATCCTTCTTGAGGCTCTTTAATAGATGAAATCTCATATTAAACCTCTTGGTTTTCCCACCTTTCTAGTATATCTATTTACCATTGGATATAGCTTTTCATCTCATGCAAATCATAATTGATGACATAATGAACTTCTTATTTAACCAACCTCCACTTACTCATCAAGAAATAACCAACTTTCTCAACTTATTTATGAGATGGATAGGAATCACATCAAGTTCTTCATCCTATTTTCTCATTACTTTTTTTGAGTTTATCACCTTTGACATGAGTTCCAACAAGGATTTAGCTTGATGTGGAATTGAATTATGAAGAGGAGGGGGATAATAGGGGTTTTGGAGATATTTTATTTATTGAGTTAGTTTCCTAACTTGAGCTTGTAATAATTTACATATTGCTTCCAAAATAATGACATAATATGATTTCTCATGACAAGGCTGATAAGAATCATGTTGAGGTTGATATGCATCATGATAAGGCTAGTAGGAGTCATATTAGGGTTGATAATAAGGCACTTATTGATACTCTTCTTGATATCCTTCATTATAGGATTCTTCATAGGGATGCTCATCAACATCATGGTCATATAAATAGGAATTAGGATGACCATATGACTACTATGACTCATAGGGTTGATAAAAATCTTGATAGGGTTGTTGAGAGACATAATATGGGTCATGACAAGGTTGGTAGGTGGTGTATAGGATAAAATCTCATCATATCCATCCATACCAACTTCATTAGTAAAATAAACACATAATATTTTAGAAACATATTTCAAAATAATTATTTGGGCTACTTATAACCAACCAAATGAATTTAGAGTCACCATTGGTGTTTGTTGAATGTAATCTGATAGGTAGAAGAACACACCAAAACTTTCTTCCACTTTTTGGACCTTAGGTCCCATTGGGTGTGCTAGAACTATTATCACTCAATATTTCACCCTTTATATGGTTGTTCAATCCTAATTTATATTTATTAAAACATTGGATTACCTCTAGGCCTATGACTTACCTATAATAGAGGTAAACCTCTAGGTTGAAAGGCTAGCTCCCTAGATTAGTCTTTGATAGCTTATCACCTACACTACTTGTTTACTTGGATGAAAAAAGAGAGAGAGAAAACATAAAACAAACCTATCTTAACAAGGTGATACACCAATTTTAACCTCACCACCACTGAGCAACTACAAGTACACTTTAAACACAAGCCTAATCTACATATGACACTATTCCAAAATTGCCTTTGCATTAGTATTTCTCATAGAGGTTTGTGAAGCTAACCTAAGATAGGAGGATTAAAAAAAAGGTCATAAAATTGAAATAGTGTAGATACAAGTCAATAAAATTATGAAAAATACATTAGAACACTTAAAATACCTATAATATACTTTCAAAGTTTAATATGGATGTAATCAAGGTGAATATGTTAAGGAAGATAAACTATCATGTAGCAAGATAAACTAACTTAACATACACATTGAAAAAAAATAATGGAGAAGGTAAACCAAATAATTATTTATTGATTCAAGGCTTCAAATGAGTATTTATTCACCATACTCAAGTGGAGGATACATTTCTAAGCCAAAGTATCTCAATAAATAGCACAAGTGTGAGAGAAGAGAAGTATGCAAGAGAGAGAAGATAGAAAAGTGTCATGTAAGTTAAAACAAGAAGAGGAGTTATGTAACTACCATAACATACTTCCAAATCCATGTGTATCTCCTCTTTATGTGTTCCATCTCTCCAAGTTACATGGGAGGTTAAAATGCATGTTTGACACCTTAACTAGCTTCTTGAAATTCTTCTTCTTCTTGACATGTTGAAGGATAAGTGGCCTTATTGGTGATCAGATAAATTTATCCTACATTTTCACTCTATTCTTTAAACATTTCAAATGACCCCAATAGGTTCTTCTTAACAGATCACCTCATTCTCTTTCAAGGCTTCTATAAGGCTATTCATCTCCTTAGCCCTATTTTGTAAACAAGTGTCAAAACTTGGTTAAAATTACTCTATATCACCCAAAATTCATGGATGGACTATTGACATCATATTGTAACTGAATAAATCTATTTTTAGGCCTCAAACTATCTATAATAGGTCTATCCCTACTAAAAGCCCCAATTAGGCCTCATTCCTTGTAGCCTTTTTTTCCATTTTTTTCCTTGTGTGGAAATTATATAGATTATATTAAAAAAAATCATATTTTAGGATATTATATCCTATTATATTCTCATGTCAAGTTTAATGATCTGAAACCAAGTGAAATCTAACCTTTTATGCCAATCTCTTCTTCTAATTAGGCCTAATTAGGCCTCTAGCCCTAGAAAATGAATTATATATCTAAAATAATCCTTCACTTTAAAAACCTCTAAAAAAATGTGTGATTAAATTTAACCATTCCAAAAACAACCTCCATGTCAATTTTAAACTTTTGGAACAATGTGCTTATAGCCAAACCATGAAATGACCAAAAAAACAAGCCCTTCACAACCCTATTTAGACTGCCTTGAAAAATGGATTTGGTTTGGTCACTTAAATGGGTTTTTTTATCAGATTTATTAATTTTTATAGTTATTAAAAGTACCAATTTACCTCATCCCATGATTGAGAATCTCTCACCTTCTGAGAAAACCTATAAAACATAAAAAACATGTAAAAATAGGGTATTATAGGTAGTCTATACAATATTCGGTACAAGTTAAGTATATGTGGATGAGACACTTAGAGTATATAATAACATCGGGTATATTTTAGGAGAAATTTATGGAGTTATATGTGCTTTAGGATTTCATCTCTATAAACTAGTCACTATCACTCTCCTAAACAGCCTAAAAGTACTTTAAATTCTTAGTGATGATTCATAAAGTTGGACATATGAATCCTCCAACAAATTAAAAAAAATTAAGTAAATTAGGGTATTGAATTTAACCTAAGAGAAATAAATAACATTAAGCACATGTGATTTGTACCAAGCAAATCAAGATGGATTCTCAAATAGAAATAAAGCATTCTGAGGGGGCCAGGCAAGATTGCAGTATGTAGGCAATTTCTCTAAGTTGGTTTTGGTCTCCAATGTCATTTATTAGGTATTATAAATTCCTCCTAACCTATTTAAATATTTATTTGATCACCTTTATTAATCAAACTTCTTTCATATGCCACTAGCCTAGGCCTAAGGTTTTCAAGTCAAACTGACTGTGTTACAGTAGCTCACTATTTTCTTCCATTTACATTATCTTTAGAGGTTTATGTTTTTATGGAATGTACTTATATGTTATTAAACATATTATTAATATTTTATAATGCTTACACTTGACTCCACTAACTTAATTTCATCTCCTCGAGACTGATTATAGGCCTGTGTATGCACATTAAGACTGTATAGGGTGGACAAGGTATTCTTGAGTTTCTTCATTGTAGCTTAAGTATAAGTTATTCATGAGTTCATTTAATCACCATTTTTAAACATTTTAACTCCAAAAAAACTTTTCTCTATAGGTTGTCATCTCTTTCAAGACTACTTGATCGGCTTGTGCCTACAATTAAGTCTCTACTGGTTGAATAGGGGTCTAACTATATTTATCCTTGTTTGTCAGGTTCTGAGTTCATGAAATGATTGTACATGTTTATTTTCATTATATTATAAATTATTTACAACCTCAAAACCTTCTTTAATACCTCAATATCCCTCCAACAAAAATAAACTTTTTTGAGCAATGCAGGACTGTGTGTAGATTGTTTAGGATTTTGTGGCCTCTATTCTCTCTCCCCTATTTAGGTTCCCAATAACCTAAAATGAATTGAGTTACCTAAGTTTAAAAAAATTTAAATTCAAACACTCTCACAATCATGTTTCCTTATGTTTTAAGAGTGTCCTTTATTTTCTTACATAGTCCTAGAGGTGACTATGTGTTCATTAAGATTGTGTGTACCCATTTGATATAGTCTACAACCTAATATTCTAAGAATATTTGAAGCATTATAAAATTATCATTTAAATATTTAATGAATATTTATATGGCTTATTTCTCTCTCAAAATCTTAAAACCTTATATTTTTACCATCACTATTCAAATCTAATTTTAAGCTTGGTTGTAGATGGTGTTAGGGCAGATTTGAATGTGTGTGTATATGGCCTTGAAATAGGATATTTATCCAATAATAAAACATAACCATTATATTTTATTATTGGTTGAAGTATTATATAATTATTAAGCCTTTATAACTCCAATTATGATCAATATGACTGTCAAGACCCATTTCTCAAACTGATTATAAGTGTCAATTTTAGGACTGTCTAACTATGTACAAACCTTCATAGGTATTCAAGGCATATAATAAATTTTATAAATAGTTAAAAAATATTGTTATTTAAAATTTTATATACTTTAAATGTTTTGAATTTCCTTTCATAAATCCATAATACCACTATCCAAGACAACTTCCTTAGTAGGTTGTAGGTGGATAGTTAGGGAAACTAACTATGTGCAAGCATTCTTAGGTTTTCAAACCAATATAAAACTTTAAATGACTCATTTAATATTGTTATTTTTTCTTAAAACACTTTTTAAATGCATTTAAAACCTAAAAATCTTATCAACTCCTTTGTTTAAATGAAGATTGAACATGATTGTAGGTGTTGTTTGAGTGAATTAGGTATGCATATGTTCTGAGTTTTTGACCTTTTTCATTTCAATTACACCCTGATGGTATTATAATGTCAAATTTATCAAGATCCTTCCTTAATACATTAAAACTTCACATAATACTTTCAAAGGACTCTCACAATCTCTATTCATCATTTTCCTATCTACAGTCCTGTAGGTGACTAAAGATTGCAAATCACTATTTTGGAACTTTAGAGGTGAAAAAAATTTATCAAGGATGTATAACCATTATTATAATTGTATAAAAATTTCAAATAAAATAACATAAATCTTAAAATCTTGGATATAACACATGCAAACTCATCAAAATCATGGAACTTGTTATGCAGACATAACACTGTTCACCATGAGAATGGAGGTTTGTGACCATATTGAACTTGTATGGAGTAATTGTATGATTATAATGCCATGAATGGATTTTGGAGGGAGTAGATAACATTTAAGAACCATAAAAATTCATAAAAACACTTGGATAAATTAGAAGCACATAAAATTTTAACAGTCACTTGAAAACTACTCACAAGAACCATTTTGCTTACCAAAAGACATACACACATGCCACCATGAAGAATGAATGAATGGGAGGAATATAAAGACATATTAGAAGATATAAAAATTGGTTTAATGTATATAATATTTCAAAATTTATTTTGGAAGCTCATGAAAGACCCCTGTCATGGTTGACTAGCATATTTTGGACCCTTGACTTCTTAGTGATTGTTCATAAAGCTAAGAAAATAAATCTAAGAACCAATGCACAAAGTGTGATCCAAATAAGACTAAAATTGATGCCCAAAGTTTTCATCTCCCACTTTCTCTCTCATAGCAATACCATCTACTTTAATTTTGTCTATGTGAGCTTGTGAAGGAGTCGATGGAGGAAAAAAGTGATTTTCTACAATTGTTGAACTCCAAACTTTTTCCAAAGCTAGTTTATAACTTTTAGAAGATAAAATGACACTCAAAACCTTGTTTTCCATTACAAATGACTCCCACAAGTCCATAAAATTTTGATAAATGTTTAAATAAGTGTTAAAAATCAATAAACTAACCTTTTTTTATCCCTCTGATAGGTGTGATAGTTTAAGTACTCCAACTATTTGGAATGTGTGTGGTATGTATTTTAAAGTTTTTAAACTTTGAAAAACATAAAATTTAGCCAAAAATAACATTTTAATGCATTTTCAACCCCTTCAAATTAGCAAATGGTCTTCAAACATTTCAAAACTTTATGAAACATTGTTAGAAGATGTTTTAGACATGAAATGACCTTAATAGACTCCTAATACCCTATGACACATATTGACCATGAATTTTATCTCAATGACATGCCCAGATCACTATATGACCAAAATATAAAATTACCTTAACTCATCCAAACTTACCTTAATAAATGCTAATAAGGTATTTGAAAGCTTATAGGGACCACATAAGTATGATATGAACACAAGAAACATTTGAATTTGGAAGGGGTGGCCAAATTTGACTTGGGATTAAATTTGGTCAAAAATTAGTAAATGATAAAGTATACAGATATTTTGTGTAAATGTATGCCTGACTCAAAGCTCATCACATGCCAAAAAATTGTAACATAGGATGGTGCTTCGAGAAAGTATATCAACACATGAAATTGAGCTAATTTTTTTAAATAAAATGTAGAAATTAAATGAATTTAAATAATTATTAGAAATAATTGAAAGTACTAGATGTGATCATAGGAATCTAAGAATGGAGGTTAGTACAGTTTTAGTTCAAGTAACAAAAACTCAAATAAACACATAAACACTTACACTCCTAGCCTAGATACTAGGGAGATCTTAGTAACAAGATCTAAATGAAAGCACAACAAAAACATAAAATATAATGCCTCTTTTACCTTCCTTGGGATCTCTAATTGCTTTATTTAGTAGCTTGCTCAACTTGTGTATCAAGAAGTCTTTGGTAAATAAGCTTGTTGGCTCCTCTCCTTGGCACTATTGATTGTGATGTTGATTTGGCTTAAGATTTTGGCATTATAACACTATTGCAAATCTTTCCTCTCTATAAATTAGCATTATAACTTTGGATTATGAGATATTAGAAATGAAGAGGTGTGGCCTTGTATTTATAGCCTTAGGAATTAAATCTCACCTAATGTGAGTCAAGGTTGAGTTAAGGCTTGGAATAGGTTCAAACTAAACCTAGTGAGTTAAATATAACCCCAATAGAGTTAATAGTTTTTAAGTAATTATGATTTGAAATTACTAGGCATGAATCTCAAAATTAGATATTTTAGGATATTTTCAAAGAGATTAACAACTCATATAGGCAATGATGAAAGGCTGGGATATTTTGAATTTTTGAATTTCCTTTTTTTATATTTTCATTAATTTCAAATGGATAATTTAATTAGGTGTTTTATCTATTTTAGCTTGTTAATTAATTTTGATTAGACTTTTAACTCTTTCAAGATTTAACCAAGTGTGCAAGTGCCCCACTTAATAGGTCCATAGGCCTAATTGATAGTTATGATGCCATAAGGTGATTAGGGATGAATATATAGAGACTATTATTATACATAATAAGATACCCTAATTAGGGATGTCTTAATATGATTTTGCAATTTGATAAATGATACACAAGTAAATTTGGGATGTTTAGTGATTCCTAAGATTAATTTTCAATGGTTGGTAGGAATCAGTTTAAATTTCGATCGAAGGCCAGTTGTGGCCAATTTTGGCTAGTTTTAGGTGTCTAAGTTTACCTATGTTTGGAAAGGAATTACAAGATATAGGCACAATAACATATTCTCAAAGAGTGAAAAGGTTTTATATGCTTATGACTTTAATGATAATGGATGAATTTTAGATTCCCCCTTGAGGGAGTGGTTGGAAAAAAGGGTTATAAATTTAGTCCCTCAAAAGGAAGAAACAATGGGACCAATGAAAGATAAAATGGAGTGGAAAAGATTGATTTTACCATAGGTGGTTATAATCAGTGGCATATGACATGCAAATAAACAAGATGATTTTCCCATAAGCAGTTATAATCATCAGCATAGGTGGGACAAAAAAGGTAATGATTTTCCCAATGGTGACTATAATCATTGAAAAAGGCTTAGGGTAACAAGAGAATTATTTTCCAAAAGGTAGTTATAATCATTAAAAGGAAAAAATGATTTGTTGATAGGTGGTTATAATAATTGGTAAGATAAAAACATAACCCAATTGGGTGGATAGAGATAATGGTTTTCCCAAAGGCAATTATAAGCATTATCATAATGATAAATGTACCCCATTTGGGCAGAAGAAATATAATGATCTGTCCATAGGCAGTTATAATCATTAACCTCTAAATAGATCAAAATATAATAATTTTCCCATACACGATTATAACCATTGGCTCTTTGGGTGGGATGATACACAATGATTTTACCAAAGGTGGTTATAATCACTGATAGTGTAAGTGGGATGAGATAAAATTATTTGCCCAGAGGTGGTTATAATCATTGGAACCATGATGATGGCAAATATGATGATAAATGTGTACAAAGGAGAAAAATAAATTTGGTCAAATTGTTATGATGGAGATGCATGTCATAAATAATAAGGATTAAAATTATTTCATGATTTAATTACTCTATATTTAGGTAGATTGGGAATTGTTTAGGTGTCTAGGAGTATCACAACCTCATTGCTTGTAAGAATTTTTGAGATATTTTTTACTGTAGCACATGATGGTATGCATTATGATAAAATCATGATAACTTATCCAAAATATTCATAAGGAGTGACACACAATCCAATACTCAATTGAAAACAAAGCACCACTGATAAAGACCAGGATGATAATGGTAACATATGAATATGGATGGATTCAAGAATAATGCACAAGGAATCATCTAATGAATGCACATAGATTGAATCAAGGCACAACATGAAAGCAAATAAATAAGAAAACAAGAGAACAAATAGAAAGAAAAAATAAAACAAATAGAATGAAAATAAATCAAAATATGAATAATGGTTACAATGTTAGCACAAATAGATAACAAACAAGATAACAAACACCTAGGTTATAGGAAACAATGAAATAAATAAATAGAATGGGGCAATAAAAGAAAAGGAAAGGGGTGACTGAGCTAACTCCAAATGCACAAGATATAACATAAAATTTAGGCCAAATGTGGTTCTACCAGGAGGTAGGATATAAAAAAATGAGGATAAAGAAAATATGATGGATGTTGTAGAGGAATACTAAAATGGGCTCACAAAATGGCAAGAATGTGGGATAAATCCTAGTGGACATTAATGTATCAGATTTGAATACATAATTCACAAAATAGAGACTCACAAAATGGTGAGAGCATAAGGCTTAGGCCAAATAAGGATGGGGAAACTAAATGACAAGTGGTCTCTTGTGAGTTAGCTAAGGGTTCTCAGAATCCTTAATGCAAAGAAGTGGTCTATGTTTTTAGGACTTTTTAGATCATTTAAAAATGTTTTTAGATTTTTTAGAGTGTCTCAACTTAATGAAGGATTATGAGATACTAAACGGTCCAAGATCTCAAAATGGTGAGAGCATTCAAACTTAAAATTAATTGTAAAATGATGAGATCATGGCAAAGGGTAACTGAGCTCACCTCAACAAAACTTTAATGTTGCCTACATAGTCTCATTAGGATCTCAAGTCACTATAGTTATTCCTTACAATGAAAGAATATGACTAAGTAACAACAAATTTATAAACTAGGCAAAGTAGGAAAATGGCATAGTATGACATAGGAATGGCTAGGTGGTACTTCAAGGCATGATAAAGGTGTTCTTCCTAATTTACCCATAGGTGGTTATAATTAGGAAATAATAACATATGTTAATTATACTAATTTTCTCATAGGTAGTTATAATTAGTAGCATGATGGTGGTACTCTAATTTTCCCAAAGGTGGTTATAATCAAGAACACTTGGTATAAAATGAAACAAGAAATGAAGGATGTTATTGCCAAACCACTGTTATATTGTTCCAAAATATGACCTCTATCTAGAATGGTGAATCAACTACTGAAACTTGATCAAAATCTTCTTTTTGAAAGTAATCATGGAACCAAATAAATAAAACCAAGGTCAAAGGGTTTGGGTAAGGAGGGTTAAAATAACTCAATCGATAGAAAAGGTATGGTAGAATAATATGGTATAAATAAAAATGTTGATATTATGGTACAATGGAAAACATGTCTCATAGACAATATGCCATGTCTCTAAAGTGAAGTAACACTTGAGGTGTATAATTTTCATTGGCTCATCAAGTTAATCCTTATTTGTTGTAGAGATTATGTATTCTCTAGAGCCATAGTTTGTAACAATGATGTAGGGGCCTATCTAGTTGGGTTTGAATTTTCCCTTGTGCTTATTCTTAGCCATGGTATCATATTGGTTTTATTTTAGAACAAGATCACCAATCTCAAATTATTTGTGTTTGACTCATTGGATGTAGCAGCCATAGAGTTTGTTCTAGTATGATTATAGGTTATTGACTATGGCCATGGATTTTTCATCAAGTAACTTTAACTCTTGTAGATGAGCTACTTGATAGTCTTCATCATCCAAGATATGTTTTAAAGATATGCACAAAGAAGGTAACTCAATCTCAATGGGAAGAATGGCCTTAATGCCATAAATAAGGGAATATGAGTGGTTCTTATTGGGGTATGGTAATTGGTGTGGTATGCCCAAATGCCATAGAATATTTGGAGATGCCAATCATGACTAGCATCATCGAGAATATTTTTAAGGATGTTGACAATAGTTTTGTTGGATGCTTCTGCCTAGCCATTACCTTGTGGGTAATAAGTGGTAAAAAAATATTGAGTTATTTTGTACTCAACACATAGTGATTTGACATCCTTATTCTTGAATAATATTCCATTATTAGATATAATGCTAGATGGGATACCCTAGAAATAAATGAGCTGGTTAAAGATGAATTTAGAAATATACTTTCCAATCATATGAGGGGTATAGCTTCAACCAACTTAGTGAAATATTTAGTAGTAGTAAGGATGTGTTTATGGCCATTAGATGAGGTACAATTAATCTTCCCAATGAAATCAAGTGCCCACATGGCAAACAACCATGGTTTAAGCATTTGTTTTAGTGTCTTGGTCGGGGCATGAATTAGAGTGACATGCCTTTGACATTTATCACACTTTTTAAAATACATAGTTGCATCTACATCCATAGTTGGCCAATAATACCTAGTATGTAGGAGATTTTTAGATAGGATGGCCCTAATGGTGTAGGATCCACATACTCCATGAACTTCCCATAATGATAATATTGATTCTATAAAATTTAAATAGTGAAGTAGATTTCCATCAAAGCTACAATGGTCCAAGTAAGATATATTGTGTGACATGGTAGATAAAGGCCTTGGATTGTTTATGGGATAGGTTGGGTCATTTTATATGGACATTAAGGTAGGCATTAAGGTCTAAATACCATATAGAGTTGGGACCAATAATATCATAGATCATTGTGATAGTTGAAGGTTCATGAGCTGGTGTTAGAAGAATTTCAATGAGGAATTGATATTATTTTGTTATGTCGATATGAAAAATCAAAGAGCCAATAGTGGCCATGGCATCCATTGTTCTGTTTCTGACCCTTGGTATATGTTCAAATTAGATGTTAGCAATATCTTGTTTGAGAGTGTCAATAATGGCCTTATATGGTATGAACTTGTCATGTTTGGTCTAAAAATGGTTTGTAACCTGATTGATGATTAGTTGAGAATCACCATAAACCTTGAGATGCTAAATATTTTAGTGTACTACCTAATGAATCACTATAACAAATTCTTCATATTCAACCATGTTGTTAGTATAAATAAATTTGATATGGAATGATTTAGGAATATGATCCCCCTATGGTGTAATAAAAAATAGGACTACCCCCAATCCATGTGCTATGAATGACCCATCAAAATATAACTTCTAATGCTACTCTTTAAGAGGTGTTTCAATGATGGTCATAATAGACTCATCTAAGACTTATAAAGTTAGAGGTTTTGTAACTATAAGGGGAGCTTCAACAAGCTAATCTACAAGTACTTGTCCCTTAATAACCTTTTAATTAAAGTATTATATCTCAAACTCACTTTGAAGCATGATCCATTTGGCCATGTGGCCTTGTAAATATATCTTGGATAGTAGATAATTGAGTGGATTTAATTTTGAAATAACCATGGTCTTATTATTTAACATGTAATGTCATAGTTTTTAATTTTAAGCTACAAAGGCCATAAATAATGTTTTTCAATGGGCATATATATGTGTTCATACGTAGCTAGTGTATGACTTACATAGTATATGACATGTTCTTTTCCATTATCTTTATGCTGAGCTAGAATTTCCCCCAAGGCTTTGTTCATGGTAGATAGATATGGTAAGAACAACTTTCTTGGCATTGGTGGTAACAAAATAGTAAATTAGAAAGATAATATTTGAGGTGTTGGAATTTTTTATAACATTCATCATCCCAATGAAATATGATACCTTTCTTTAGTAAGTGTGTAAATAGATGGAATTTGTTGACCAACTGATAAATGAAGCATTTGATAGACTATATTTTACCATACAAACTATAGATCTACTTTAAATTGGATAGTGGTGGCATCTCAGTAATGGTTTGTTCTTTGGTTGGATCAACTTCAATACCTCTATAGGACACAATTAAGCCTAGAAATTTTCCTAAAGTAACTCCAAACACACACTTTTTAGGATTGATTCTAACCTCGTATTCATGCAGTCTCTCAAATATTATTTATAGTGTTGTTGGATGATTGGCCCTGGTTTTTGATTTACCTAGTATGTCATTGACATAGTGTTCAACAATTTCATGCATCATATCATTAAATCTGATGGTCATGGATATTTGATATATGGCCCCAACATTTTTGAGACCAGATGGTATAACTTGATAATAAAATGTTCCCCATGGGTGGTGAATGCTATTTTATGTTGAGCTTTTGGTGTAATTTAGATCTAGTTGTATCTTAAAAATACATCCCTCAAGGAAAGTATTTCGTACCCAACTATGGAGTCAATTATCATGTCAATATTTGGTAGAGGAAGTCATCCTTAGGGTAGGCCTTATTGATGTCTCTAAAATTAGTGTAGATTATAATTCCTTCTAGCTTCTTACTAATGGGCACAACATTCAAGATTCATTATGAATAGTTGATCAGTCAAAAACATCTCACTTCTAAGAGTTTTTCCAAATATTTCTTTACTAATACAATAATGTAAGGATACATCTTGCATAATTTTTACTTCACAAGCTTAGGATCAGGATGTAAAATAAGGTGATGTACAACCAAGGTAGGGTCTAAACATAGCATGTTGAAATAGGCCCAAGAAAATATGTCAAAAAATTCCTCAATAGGGTGGTAAAAATGTCACATTCCTCCTCAGTGAGGGATGCACCTAATTTGATCCACTTTAGGTCATCAAGAGTCTTGATATTGACTTTTATAGTGTCCTCTACAAGAAGAGTTAAACCATCCTCCAAAATAATTGGCAAAGATTGAACTTGGCTTGCAATAGTAAAGTCATCTATTTGTACTGGGTCTTCAAGTTCTCCTAGGCAAGATGAGTTTGAATCTCCCAATGGTAAGTATGGCCAAGTGACAAACACTATTGGAAACTTTTGAATGATTCCATCAAAGTCATGTTATTTTTCAAAACTAAACTTAGACTCATAAGCAAGTACATTATTGGTGGTTTCCTAAGATATGTTTGAGGAAGGTTGAACACCCCCATCTGATGGCATTTGAAACAAGTTTTCACTAGAAGACTGGCCATTATATTTACTTTTACCCTAGTTAAAAGTGCCTCAAAGAGGCTTTCACTTTGGGACCTCAATGTTTTATTTAATTGTTTGTGGTTAAGGGTGTTCACCCATTTTCTAAAATAGGATAAAATATCTAATTTTATTTAGAACCCTTGTTTATGGTCTCCCAATGGAACATTCTCTCTTAGGCCTAAAAAATCAAAAAAGGCCTCATCATTATCAAACTCATCTACATGAACTCTAGATTCTTGTTCGTCCTAGGCTATATGTTCAGGGTAATATAGAGGAAGAAGATTATGGTGAATAACTGGTCTAAGGGTACAAATGACATGATAATAAAATAGATTGGTATTGGCCACATCTTTATAAGGGATGTGATTGAACTCTACTTCGCTATCAACATTGTCATCACTAGTCATAGGTGTTATAACATGAATAAGATACATGGGGTCACCCCCAAGTAGTTAAAATCCAAGACCATAGGTTCCTTTGTATTGAGTCATAGATATTGGCTCGAGTGTTCTTTGTCAATTTGGCCTGAGACCTCCCTTTTCATAATCATGTTTCTCCATGATACTGTTAGGAATATGATACTTGGAATTTTTATAAAAGTTATTCATTTTGTCGTTGTATAACCATGATTCATCATCTATGAGTGAGTCTTATTCTTAGCCAATGGTCGATGTGAAAATGATAGGAGTTAGACTATGCAGTTTGCCTTTTCCCTTTTATTTCCATTCCATGCAAGGTGGTTTGGCTTTATGTCTTATATAGGACTTGGGATTTTGTGGAAGATTGGTAATGTGGAATGTATCATGGGTCAAATACTCTCCTGGGCCATTAGTCGTGATGGTAAATTGATTGTGCATTTTAGGAGGTAGCATGTGGGAAAAGAAATCAAGGGTATTAGGGTCTATACAATTTTCCTTTGGTAAACAAACAATAATTTATTTGTCTTTGTCCCTTTTAGGAATTGGATTAAATCTGAAATGGTAGTTATAACTTTCATACTTTGTAATGTCCCTTACTTAGGGGCTCTCTTATCTGCTCAAAAGCTCTGATACCACTGTACTATCCCCTCTAAATAGGGATATATGAAAGACACAAAACTCTGATACCAAAGGCAAAAGCTCTGATACCACTGTAATGTCCCTTACTTAGGGGCTCTCTTATCTGCTCAAAAGCTCTGATACCACTGTACTATCCCCTCTAAACAGGGATATATGAAAGACACAAAACTCTGATACCAAAGGCAAAAGCTCTGATACCACTGTAATATCTCCTTCCAAACAGGAAATATAGCAACACAAAAAATCTGAACCAAGATATAATCGCTGTTGAATAAATTCAGAAAGATCACAATAATATAGTCTCTTAATAACAAATTATAGATTGTATCACTTGTCCTTCTAAATTATTACAATTGTAGTCCTCTAATATGCATATAAATATGAAATACAGTCTTGAAAACCCTGGCTTTGCAAATCTGGAAGTGCAAATTGAGTTCTGGAAAGTCTCGGCCCTTATGTGTCGACACACAGTCGCCGTCGTCAGTCGATATCTCGCCGACGTCGGTCTCTGCCGGTCGGATTTCTGCCGACGTCAGTCTTCAGTCGACCGATGTCGGTCACTGAAACCCTCTGTCTGCCAAGGTCGGTTCCTGCACTGATCTGTACGAACCCGTACGGATTCTGTACGGCCGCAAATTAAGCACAACTTCCCTGTTTTCAACCCCTGATCTGAAGATATGTCTCTAGCACAGTAGATCTCTAGCTGTATAATTTATTGAATCAAAACATAAAGCAATAAATACCTGGAATATCTGTGATAACTTCTGTGTGAAGTTATCTCTCAAACCTGAAATTCTGTGATAACTTCTGGATGAAGCTATCTCTCACTTTGGCAATAGATCAGCTGATATTCCACAGCCTCTTAATTGCACACACTAAAGAGGGAACGTTCTCCAATGCAAATGGAATCCTTGAACCCTAGGCTCAGTCTTCACAGAAGAAATTCTCAAAATCAATATCAATATTCAATAGCATAATGAACAATGGCCTCCATGAGAAACCCTTATACCCTCAAAAGATATGCTTGCCCTAATTAGGGTTTCTTAAATTAGAATTAGGGTTTCTAATTAAAAATAGGCTAAATAATTAATATTTGATTAAATCAATCAAATATTAATATCTCCCTCAATACATGTCGGATCCACGAACCGATCGAAGATAGTGAATCAGGGAGTGATTCCGCACATAACCATCCCACAATAAAGGCGCTCCGCTGCATATCAAATATCCCTAAAAAGTAGGAGCTCAGGCCAAATGTGTCTGAAATACCCTGAATGAAAATCAAATGTAGAAATCCTGTGAATCAAAGTCGAGCCAAGCTCTATTATGACCCTCTATCCATCTTATTAGCCTACGAAGGTCGCATAATAGGCTAACCATGAACTCAGAACATGTCAATTGAAAAGGGGACATGACAATCCGCCCCTCCTGAAATTGCTTGCCCTCAAGCAATCACTGAATGACAAATCAATCAACCCACCTGGATCCCAAATGTAGTTAGGATCTCCACCACTATCAATTAACACGAACCCCATGCCATGTCCATCCCAACTCTCATGTAATGGTGTCACATCATCTCTTGTACTAAGATAAGCACTCCAACATCCAATCCATAAATGACAATCAGCAAGCAAACTCCGTCCCTGAATAATATCTAAAACTGGATTGTGAAGGCTAGACATAGTCATATCATCATCAACCTGTGACCCGACTGTAACAGAAAGTTGAGTCCTCACCACATGTGACAACTCCTGAACTGAACTCACCTCAAGACCAAGCTTGTCCTCGTACCTCTCCTGTACTGGTGCCAATGTGCTCTTGTCATCACCCTCTATCATGTTATGTGGTATAGGTACCTCCATCCGATGAAAAAACATATATCTGAAGCTGCTGCCCCGTATTGCCTTAAGAATATGTGTCATCCCATCAACATTAAAGAGAACCTCCATGTCCTTGAGACGAAGAGTAACTTCCTCAAATGAATGAAGCCACTTCATACCCAAGACTAAGTCTATATCCCCCATGTTTACCACATAATAATCAGCCTTGAACTCATAGTTGTTCAAGCGTAATGGGAGGTCTCTAATCATACGTTCACACTTAAGAGTGTGACCATCGGCTACCTTAACTCTGATGCCCTCAAAACCTTCTGTAGTGAGTCCACGCTTCTCCACAAATCTAGCATCTATGAAATTGTGAGTGGCTCCTGTATCAAGAAGGGTGATAACCTTCTGCCCTGCCAAAACTCCACGGAGTCTGAATGACTCATCCGACTGTATGCTGGATATGCGGGCCTCCTATAGGTGAAGCTCTAACTCTGCCTCTACATTAGGCCCTGAAGCCTCTGCCTCTGCCCCCTCAGCACTATTATGCTGTTCGGAATCCTTAGAATCTGACTCCTCATAATATATCCACATCATACGATTTGCCTTGCCCTTAGGCCTCAAAGGACAATCGTGATGGATATCATATGGTCCTTTGCAGTAGAAGCAAAGCTTCTTCCTGCGTAGATCATTAAGCGCCTCACGATCCAAAGGTGGTGCTGCTGGATTGGCCTTTGAATCATTTTTAACTCCGGATTTATCTATGTTAAAATCCGGTCTCTCGGTATCCCCGTGGGAGTGCTTATGGTCTCTAGTAGAAGAAGTACCTTTGGTGTTAAATTTATTGGATGGGGCTGCCATCTCCATATCACGTGCCTTCCTCATAGCTACCTGTAATGAAGGAGGATCAAAGGCTTTGATCCAACCCCTCAATGGCTCTGTCAATCCCTCTATGAAGAGAACTACCAATCTACGCTCTGAAATATTGGGTACCATGACTGCTAATCTCTGAAACTCACCAATGAAGGACTCCAAGCTACCTGTTTGTCTCAACTGTGCCAGATCTCGGAAGTAAACCTCGGGATCTCTCCTGTCAAACCGCTCAACCAATCTATCCACAAAGTCCTGGTACTCTGTCACTTGATTATGCTGAAGTGTTACCATACCATGGTACCACCAATCATGTGCTACTCCATCTAAGTGCAAAGTGGCGTATTTGATGGCATCTATCTCTGAAATTGGTCTCAACGCCAAAAAGGTGTCAAGCTTATGAACCCAAGCTTGAGCTATCATCTTACTGCTGCCGTCAAAAGTAGTCAAAGAAAGCTTACCAGTAGCCTTCTGCAGCTCACTGAATTGGACTCTAGGTCTCCTGTCCTGTCTAGCCAATCTATAGTGCTCTCTCCTCAAATTGACAAAACGATCAAAGGTTGTTCTCTCCTGGATATGAGGAGGTAATAAGTCCCACTCATCATTTGCAGCCATGTAAACATCTGCAAATGGAGAATTCCCTGCCTCCTCATCTACTGGTACCTCTGGTTCTTCTTGAATAAATGAAGGGCGTGTAGGTCTATCAGCTGTTCTGGAGTGAGTCTGTTGTGGTCTCTGATTAACCGTAGCACTCCTATCATCTCTTTGGTCCCTATTTTGTCCATCAGGTGCGTTCATTCTCTCTAACATGGTCATAAGTCCCTGTAGTGTCTGAGCCATCTGCTGTTGGCTTGTCATCATAACACGCTGAAACTCTCTGGTGGCCTAATCAGCATCATACCTGTCGCCCCTGGGTGGGCTGCCCTCACGTCTGTCACTCATGATGATCGGTCTCTGATCTAACAACTGGATACCTTCAAGCAAGGCTCAGCTGCGTGTGTTATACCTGTGTGGTCCCAACTCTTGTGGCTGCATAAGATCTATAGACCCTCAGGCTGGCAGGATTTAGCTCTGATACCACTGTAATGTCCCTTACTTAGGGGCTCTCTTATCTGCTCAAAAGCTCTGATACCACTGTACTATCCCCTCTAAATAGGGATATATGAAAGACACAAAACTCTGATACCAAAGGCAAAAGCTCTGATACCACTGTAATATCTCCTTCCAAACAGGAAATATAGCAACACAAAAAATCTGAACCAAGATATAATCGTTGTTGAATAAATTCAGAAAGATCACAATAATATAGTCTCTTAATAACAAATTATAGATTGTATCACTTGTCCTTCTAAATTATTACAATTGTAGTCCTCTAATATGCATATAAATATGAAATACAGTCTTGAAAACCCTGGCTTTGCAAATCTGGAAGTGCAAATTGAGTTCTGGAAAGTCTCGGCCCTTCTGTGTCGACACACAGTCACCGTCGTCGGTCGATATCTCGCCGACGTCAGTCTCTGCCGGTCAGATTTCTACCGACATCGGTCTTCAGTCGACCGATGTCGGTCACTGAAACCCTCTGTCTACCGAGGTCGGTTCCTGCACTGATCTATACGAACCCGTACAGATTCTGTATGGCTGCAAATTAAGCACAACTTCCCTGTTTTCAACCCCTGATCTGAAGATATGTCTCTAGCACAGTAGATCTCTAGCTGTATAATTTATTGAATCAAAACATAAAGCAATAAATACCTGGAATATCTGTGATAACTTCTGTGTGAAGTTATCTCTCAAACCTGAAATTCTGTGATAACTTCTGGATGAAGCTATCTCTCACTTTGGCAATAGATCAGCTGATATTCCACAGCCTCTTAATTGCACACACTGAAGAGGGAACGTTCTCCAATGTAAATGGAATCCTTGAACCCTAAGCTCAGTCTTCACAGAAGAAATTCTCAAAATCAATATCAATATTCAATAGCATAATGAACAATGGCCTCCATGAGAAACCCTTATACCCTCAAAAGATATGCTTGCCCTAATTAGGGTTTCTTAAATTAGAATTAGGGTTTCTAATTAAAAATAGGCTAAATAATTAATATTTGATTAAATCAATCAAATATTAATATCTCCCTCAATACATGTCGGATCCACGAACCGATCGAAGCTAGTGAATCAGGGAGTGATTCCGCACATAACCATCCCACAATAAAGGCGCTCCGCTGCATATCAAATATCCCTAAAAAGTAGGAGCTCAGGCCAAATGTGTCTGAAATACCCTGAATGAAAATCAAATGTAGAAATCCTGTGAATCAAAGTCGAGCCAAGCTCCATTATGACCCTCTATCCATCTTATTAGCCTACGAAGGTCGCATAATAGGCTAACCATGAACTCAGAACATGTCAATTGAAAAGGGGACATGACATACTTGACCTCCAAATGCTTGTAATATTTATAGGGATGAAAATCTTTTTGAATAGTAACTCCATGCCATAATGAGATAACTTAATACACTGGTGAAATGTTGAATGGTTGCATGAATCTCATGTATTTTTAAACTAGGAATTTGACTAAGAAGAGGATATTAGTATTATGTTAGTGAAAAAATGAATAAAACAAATTGATAAACAACATACTAAACTAACACCTTCATGCCTAGTTACTAGGGTGAGATTAATAACAAAAAAAAATGACAAACACAACTAAAAAGTAAGGAAAAACAAGAATCCTTCACCTTTCTTGGATATTCCAAATGCTTTTGTAGTAGTGGCTTGCTTGGCTTGTTGTCATGAAGTCTTCATCAAAGGAGGCTTGACTATCTCCTCTTATCTTTGGCACCTTGTGGCTTTGGCTTGGATTGGCTTGGAATCAATTTGGAATTGTAACACTAATTTTAATATCTTTTGGAATCATTTGTGTATTATAATTTTGCATTATCTATACTTAGAAATGATGTTCATAGCCTCTC
The DNA here is from genome assembly GCA_037957365.1 of Torreya grandis. Lineage (NCBI taxonomy): Eukaryota > Viridiplantae > Streptophyta > Pinopsida > Cupressales > Taxaceae > Torreya > Torreya grandis. The sequence continues at coordinate 1,842,266 of JARHVA010001999.1, read as the reverse complement.
TATTTATAGATTTTTGAGATTGATCAGAATCAACCTGAACCATCCATCACAAGATTGAGATGTGTGGCTAAGGATTAATCCAATTTTATAATTAAAATTGATAGATATGCTCATTAATATTTGGGATAGAGGAACAATTAAGAGGCATGGATGGATTTGATGAGGCATGAGAGGCATGACTCCTAATATTTGTGGCATTTATGGCCTAGAGATGTCTTCCCAAGACATGAGGTCACTTATTGATGCAGATATTCAATATTCATTTCCAAAAATAAGTATTAAACAAGTTTTCATGGAATTATTAATTAGGATATAATTTGGTTTAATTATCTCTTAAGCATGATTAAGCACTTTGTGCACAAATTACTCAAATTGATTATAATGCCTTGTTATTGGTCCAAAATTTGACTAGATTAGAATTGTAAGTCAATGTCAGATGTATTAGATCTGTTATCCCATTTAGGATGTTACCAAAAAAAATATAAAGGCACACATCTTGTGCAAGAGATTTGATAGGAAAGATCAATCTAGAGCATCCAGATGCAAAATTGGCATTTTATATTGAAATGATCTAATCAAAGTTAGCTAGCCCACAAATTCCATTGCCTCATTTAATGAAACTCTAGCCAAAATTAGCATGTGAATATGCCAGGTTCACATTATTTAGCATGTTTTAGTGTTTTTAAGCTAAATTGTTCATTTTGGTAAGAATTGGTCAAAATCCTGGTTGGAGGTCATTGGTGGCCAAATTTAGGTGTCTACAGTATCCAAGATCTACCCAAAATCAAATTGTATGACAAATCTAGGTCTAGCACATGGCATAATGTATCATGGGTTAAAGGCCCAATGATAACTAGTAAGTTGATAGTGCCTTATGATTCTTGATATTTATTATTGTAGGCCTTGATTATGATATTTTTTAGATGAAGATTAATGTAGACACCTAAAACTAGCCATAACTAGCCTTTGACTAGACTTAAAGATTGATTCCTACCAATCATTATAAATTAAGCCTATGAATCAATGAATGTCCCAAATTTTATTTCACATCATTCATTAGATCCTAAAATCATGTTGAGACATCCCTAATTGGGGTATCCTATTTTATACAATAATAACCTCTCATAAATTCATCCCTATTCACTTTGTGGCATCAAAACATTCAATTTGGCCTATGGACCTATTAAGTGGGGCACATGAACAAATATCAAATATTGCAAGAGATAAAAGGCTAAGAATAATTAATTAACAAGTTAAACCAAATTAAATGCCTAGTTGAATTATCTATTTTAAATTAATGAATCTAAAAAATTAAATTCAAAATTTAAATATCCTAGCCTTTCATCATTGCCTTTATGAGTTGTCAAGCTCTTTAAAAATATCCTAAAATATCTCATTTTGGAGACCTATGCCTAGTAATTTAAATCATAATTACTTGACAACTATTAACTCTAATGGGGTTATGTTTGACTCACCTAGGTTAGGTTTGAACCCATTCTAAGACTTAACTCCACCCTAACTCACCTTGGGTGAGAGTTAAATCCATTTTATATAAATGCAATGCCATGCCCCTTCATTTTTAAGCTCTCATAAGCCAAAGTTATAATGCAAATTTGAAGAGAGAGAATCCATTTGATTTTGTGTTATAATGCCAAAATTTCCTTGCAAGTAGTGTTATAATGCCAAAATATTGATCCAAACAAAATCAATCCACATCAAAGCCAATGATACCAAGGAGAGAAGAAGCCAACAAGATTCATTTGCCAAAGACTCTTCGATGCACAAGCCAAGCAAGATAATTAACAAAGCATTTAGATATCTCAAGGAAGCTAAAAGATTTGCTATCCTATTTGTATTTTTTTACTAAGCTTTCCTTAAGTTACAGGATTGGAGTGTATGTGTTGGTGTGTTTTTATTTGAGTTTTCTTACTTGAACTAACATATTACTAACCTCCCTTTTTGGATTCCTATGATCACAAATGGCACACCCAGTGGGATAATGAATCATCCCATACAAGCAAGGAGATGAAAATGTTTCTCTTAATTTTTATAATGAGCATTTGAGAATCTTTAAAAAATGAGTTTTTTATTTTATTTTTACCTATTCTATTTTTTAATCACACACAGTTTTACATAGATACCGAAATCGATATTTCAAGATCGACATTGATACTACTTGATCGATATTAATTCATGAAAAACAACATCAACCCTAATATGAAGGGTAGAGCATGATGAAAACACCAAATCCCCAAGGTTTTCTTGACTTTTATGGTTTTCATGTTGTGTCTAAAATTCTAAATAATGTATGCCTAACCCTTCTCTTGTGAGATATGGTGTTAGTGGTGATTTTAACAGTTCATTTACTAACAATATTTTTGTCAAAAAATGTATTTTATTTCATTATGATTTTATAGGACTAACATCGACCAAGGTTGATCGATGTCTATTATATGTATACCAGCCAATATTGGTATATATAAGACTAACATCGATCCCTTTTGGACTGATGTTGGTCTCTGTGATAAAAAAATAGAAAAACCTGAGAGCAAAGTTTTGAAATATTGATTTTTAATTAACAATTGGGATTTAAAGTAGGAAAAAACCCTCTACAAATTATAGGACCTAAGATATAAAATGGAATTTTTTTGGAAGTGGTTAAGTCTTAAACATTTCATTTGGTGCCTAAAATGAATTTAGTTGTTTTTGTGCTTAGTTGTTTGTGAAAGTTTTTACAAGTTTTTCAGCTAATGCCAAGGGGTCAAATTTCATAAACATTTTGCTTTGGTGCTTTAAAATAAACACTCACACATAGATTACATAATCTTAAGAGTGTTTTGTTTTATACTTGTTCTTCTAAAGTTGTCTATTTTTTCAAAATGATTGATGCATGTATGATCTCTCCCCATCCCCTTTAGGTAACTTGGGTGACCAAAATCACTCATTATTTTCCTTCATCACTTTAGTCAAAAGCATGAAAAGAACATCATCAAGGCTCTCCCAAAATCTATATAAATGGGGTGATCCAAATGTGACCTTAAATTATTTTTGCATTGTCTTTAATTTTTATACAATTTGGCTTGTGAGTGGGAGTTCATAACCTCCTCATAGGTTTTCTAGGGAAGAGTTGACTTAGGAATTAATATCCTAACATAGTTTTAACCCTACTCCATGGTGGGGTATAAAAATTAATATTGAATTACTAGGACATTTGCTTGAGTGATTAAGCAAATTCCATTAGTAAGATATTACCTCAGACTATAGGGGTAACTCAGATATCACACTACATTGAGAAAGTGACGGATGTAGTGGTTGTGAAAAGGATAAGACATTTTCAAAAAAATCAATTGATGCAGATCCAAATGACATGAGCATCTCTTATATTAGCCACATTTGGGACTATCTAAAAACATGTGAAAATTTAGTTTTAAAATAACCTCATTTGTCATGGACATATTGTTGATGCAAGGTGAGTAGCTTAAAATTCCATGTTACTATATGATATATTGAGATAAGGTGGGGGGGTGTAAAAACACTACTTATTCATGCACTTTTATTTTTGGATCACCATTTAAAATCCTCTCAAGATCATGTATATAGATGGAATTTGACAGTACTATGCAACCTTGTCAGTTTTAGGATCTAGGGCATTACACTTAGGTGTTTGTGTCATTTTATCCTTTATTGCATGGTTTTTTAGTCTAAACTATCTTTTTTGTTTGTTACACCATGTCAAAATGAGTCTTGTGTATAAATCACTCTATTGTTTGAGGAGGCATTATGTTATCTATTTGACACCATACTTTTGCCTTAGTATTTTGATAAATATTTGTGTGTGTGTCACTTGATTGAAAAGGGTAATATTATGCTACCCAAAATCATTTTCAGTCTTGTGCCTTTGAATTTTGAAACCACCATTTTTTACATATTTAGATCATGATAAATTCATTACATTATTTGAATTGTTTCTTAGACTTGTTTGCCTTATGCCAAAATCTAATTTTTGAAACCAATCCATGTGTGCAACATGGATATTTGTCTAGTGCCGTTATGCCATTCAACTTCATCTAGCTTGATATTTGATTCAAAAAAAATCCTAGTTTCCTAAGTTGAGTTTTTAATTAACCTTGACAAGTTCAAATCCAAATAATGATTGATTTATGTTTATGTCTTGTGGACCTAGACACTGATCTTTCTCTATTGGGTTGTGTAACTTAGGTTAATCCTTTAACTAATTTGAAAACTATTATTTGTGCCTTATTTTGGGAAAAATAGCCTATCTTCCTTGTTCTTTTTATTTATGCCTTATACCAATTGACCAAGTTTGTGTCTAAAGTTGAATGCCTAGTCTATGCCAAAGTGTTTTAGATTTGTTAGATTACATCTCACCTTGTTTTTAAAGTCTACATTTTGTGCTTGTTTTGCCAAAAGTCCTAGCATATGCCTATTTTGAGCCTATATTTTAATCCACATTTGGCCAAAAGACCTAGCAACTTTTATTTTCTTAGGATAGACTTGTTTGAAACACTTTGAACCTAGAGTTTGACATTCTAATTTTAGTTCATCCATTTGACCATTTTGTGTGAGATATTTGACATTAGACATTTGATGTTAGGTTTTTTTATACCAATATTTAGCATAAGCCTTTTTAGAGATACAACACCATTCCTTTGACCAAGTTATACCAATTTCAAACCATTTATCTTTATAGACATTATTTTCAGAGTTTGTAAAACTCTAGGCCCTTTTGTTACAAATAATTCATCATTGATTTGAATATGTTTCATTATAATCATAGTGGTATCATGTAAAATCCAAGATATGGTAATGTGGTTGCACAAGAAGAATTTGTTCAAGACCTCTATGGTGATGATGTAGTTTTTGAGACAGATCCTTATCCACATTGCAACACTCAATTGGGGGAACAAAGCCAAGATCCTTTAGCTTATTATTTGGTCAACACACCTCCATACTCAAAGTAATTCCAAGAGAAAATAATGTAATACCTAGATAGTGTACCACTAGTTATAGATCAAGTTTAACAACACTTATAATACATAACAATACCATTGACCTATGACCCTTTTTTTTTATCATCACTTGTTTGTGATTAAGGATGAAGTTTTAATCAGAGCCACAAAGGTAGGAGCTAAGTTTATTGTAGACTTTCCCCATGAAAACTTGCCAAGTCTAGTTAGAGTGCCTTACAACATACCTTATAATAAAAACATTGAGTATTCCTCTTCTAGCAATATTCAAGATCTAATGTCAATGTTGTATCAAGACCCATGTATGCTGTCACAAGAAATGGCATCATGGAGGGACACTTTATATAGATGAAAATATCATACCAAACCTATTTAAACTTAGTGTGTAATTTTAAAAACATGATCATTTCAAATGCTCCTCTTATCATGCTATCTCATTCAATAGGGGTATTAATTGAATTGATAGGCTAATAAAATTAGGGTATAGAACTATTCATATAAAGAACTTTAGTTGGAGACATGGTCAATGCCCCAGCTATCAAATAAGTGTCTACTAATTCTACATAGATGAATGATCCCAACACAGTGGATAATATACAAGTATCATCAAATCCAGACCAAAGTGGTGTAACTACACACATAATTAGTCCACAACAAAATGTGCCTTTAGTTAACACCATGAGTTGGTTCATAAATACAAGGGTTAGGAAATTATACCTCCCAACTATAAAAAATTACCTCTAGTCCTCAACCAGCTACTTCATCAAGCATGAAACCACAAAGATTAAGTAGTCAAGTAATAACCAATGCTATGCCTCAATAAAATGTGATGAATCTTACTCCACCACAATAGTTGATGACTAACATTCCACAATAATAGGCACAATCTAGTATAAAAATGTAGTAGAGGCAAAATATTCCACCACCTCAATAAGGGGTAACCAATGTTTTAGCTTGATAAGTAGTGATGAACATCCCTCTTTAGTCACAAACCAACATACCATTACAATCATAAATGATGTCTAATCAATAGTGTACATTTATTGGTCAATGATAAATTCCAAACAATCTATAATAATTTACTCAAAACCAAGAGGTTCTACCATTCCGCAAGTGTCGATTAGGCAACAATTACCTTTTATTCCCAATATGCCACAAACTCAATGACATGGCCTTAGTTCATAAGTTCCCTTTTATCAATTAGGTTTGACTAGTTGATAATAAGTCCTCATTCAACCTCATCATGTATAAAACTTCACCCCAAGCCATATCCTTCCATCTCAGCCATAATTTCCCCAAAACTAAGCCTATATACCAAATCCTAACTAGTTTATCATACCATAACCCTTGCAATTTCAATAATCACATACTAATCTATGAATGCATATTCCTAGTTAATTCCCTAATAAAACAAAATTTCCATAGTAAACCATGCCTCTACTATACCTTGGTTAAAGTAATCCACTTTTGACTACCTAGCCTCCACCTCAAGCCAATGGTCCATTTGGTTTGCTCACACAAGAACTACAACAAATGAAGGATGCAATTATCGCCATCCAAGCTAAGAAATAGACCAATAAGTTAAGTTGGATGGCATGTGTTCCTACCCATTCAACATGGAGTATCTATAAATACCATTTCCTCTAGGGTAAAAACCACCAAAATTAGACAAATACAAAGGTAAAGGAGACCCAAAGGTCCATTTAACAGAATTATTTATTGTTTGTCAACCAATGCCCTATAGTGACATATACCTCTTATTTTTGTTTTCTTGAATTTCAATAGGAAAAGCTTTGGAGTAGTGACTAAAATTACCAAAAAAATTAGTATTTGATTTTGATGACCTTTTAAACAAGTTTATGCAACATATATCGTACAATATTGAACATAAGATTTCATTGGTAGATTTGACACAAGCCAAACAAAATACTAGTGAAAGATTTTCAAAATATCTATAGTGATGGAGAGCAATTTATAGTTTATTCACTCATAGTTTACCAGATAAACAATTATCCACTATGTTTACCAAAAATTTACATAGTGAGATATCTTACCATCTAGAATTATAGTGTGTACATACTTCTAAGGAAACCATTGACAAAGGTTTTTTGATCTAAAGAGCCCTCATTAACAAAGGGATTAACAAGCTTAACTTGTCAAATCAAAACCAAAATAATGGCTAAATCCAAAACCAAGTCCAAGCACAAGCGTTAAAACTAGTATAAACTAATAATTATGAGAAATCCAAGCCATTCAATCACAATAAAAATGTTGTGGAAATGGAGTAATCAAGTCATGATATGTCCAAATGGTGCAAATACAATATTCTCCACCTATGCCACATATTCAAATTACTCCTCACCAATAAACTATTTAGCAAGTTCAACCTTCATAGTAACATAAACTAGTGAAATAAATGCAATAACCTTTGCCTTTATAAACTCCCCCTCCTCTAAGGATAACTATGGCTACTCAGTGAGTTTTTAGTGACTTTGGAGAACCAATTGAAGCCATGTTTCAGAATCTATTTACTACTAATATGATTAGTTGGCCTATTTTGAAGCATTATCTTGAGGGAACTCCTTATCTAGGTTGGTATAGACAAAATGAATTATGTGAGTACCACTGATTTAGTGGATACAATCTGTGCCATTGTGTATAAATCAAACATCTTATTCAAAATATGTTAGAAAATGGGGAGAAAAATTGGATAATGGAGCTTCTACATCCAATCAAAACTTGGGCATTTACCAAAACCCATTTTCAAAACATAAAAAATAATAATAACAACAAAGGCTAGACTATCAACAATAATAGTATCAACATCTAAGATAACACCAATAGAATCTGTAGTAAAATCAATGCCAACCAAATGGATGAAACTAAGGCTAGAATGATGCCCATAACCAATAGACCTACCATGTAGTTACACATGACTAAAATAATTTTTAGGCAATCTAATGGGAGGTCACATTTCTACCATCTCCATTAATCCAATACCATGTATTAACCAAAAAATACCATTGTTAAAAATTTTAAGTAACCAACCTATGCCAGTGATCCTTCTTTGACTTGAGACTGTATAAAGGTGTACCAAAAAATAGGGATTAATAATTTTGGACTTATACCAATAACTCATCTTTATCTCATGACCACATATAAGTTCACCAAAAACTAAGACTTATCCCTTTTTCCCCCCCTCAACCATCATTTACTAGAAACAATGGTCCTGTATCTAATCTTGATTATGCAATCATAACTTGGTAGTCAAAGATTACCATACTAAACCCACAATCATCTACCACTACACCCATCCGACCCATCATTATAGCTAAGAACAAGCCATTTAATGTTATGTAGGACATGATACTTGTTTTTTTGGAACAACTTTAAAAAATGCCCACATAAATCCCCATTTTGGATTTGTTGTGTGCGTCTACCATCCACAATAACATCTTGATAGAGTTCTTTGGCCAATCCCAAGTTCCCAATGACATAAGCCTAGACAAATTTAAATATTTAGTTGGACATCTATCCCTAGGACAACAATTAACCCTTGACCAAAGTGATATGTCATCCCTTGGCCCCCTTCATAACAATCCATTCTACATAAAAGTTGTCATAACATGACACAAAGTGAAATGTTTCCTCATATATAATGGATCAGGTCTAAATATTATGTCTCTAAATCTAATCAAGCTTCTCAAGTGTACAATAGTTGATCTCCAACTAGAAATAATCACCATCAAAGCCTATGACAATGAATAATGGGAAACATAAGGCAACATTAGCTTGCCAATTATTATTGGGAGCTTGACCCATGATAGATTATGCCATGTGTTGGACCTAGATTTATCATACAATTTGATTTTGGGTAGACCTTGGATACATGTAATTCATGTAATCCCTTCAACATTGCACTAATGTATCAAGTTATCTCATTTAGGTATGGAGGTCACTATCCACAGAGATTTGAAGCCGTGCGAACATTGTAAACATTTGGTGGCGAAATATGAAAGCTATAACTACCATTTTGGTTTGAATCTAGTTCTCAAAAAGGATAAAGGGAAATAAATACTTGTTGATTCACTAGAGGTCAATTGTATTGACCTAGATACCCTTGATTCACTTTCCCATATGCTACCTCCTAAAATTTCTAATCATTATACCATCTCAGCTAATGACCCAGGAGAATATTTGAACCATGATACATTTGAAACTGTAAATCTTCCATAGAACCCCAAGTCCTATGGAAGAACTAAATCTAAACCACCTTACATGGAATGTCAACAAAAGGGAAAAGGCAAAATACATAGTCCAACACCTATAAATTTCACACAAACCATTGGATAAGAACATTACCCACTTGTAGATGATGAATCCTAGTTGTACAATGACAAATTGGCCAACCATTACCAAAATGACAAATACCCTATACCTAATAGGATCATGGAAAAACATGCCTATCAAGGATGAGGTCTCGGTAAAAATCAACAAGGAATAATTGAGCCAATTTCTACCACTTAGTATAAATTAACCTATGATCTTGGATTTAAATAATTTATGGGTGACCCCATGTACCTTATTAATGTTCCAACTCCAATGACTAGTGATGATGATGCTAACAATGAAGCAAAATCTGATCATAACATTTACAAATACTTGGCTCGTAATAATTTGTTTGACACTCATGCCATTTTTACCCTTAAACTAGTTATTGATAATAATCCACTTCCTCTTTATCACCCTCAACTTATAGACTAGGACCAACAAGAATCCACAATGCCCGTAGATGAGTTTGAGAATGATGAGGCCTTTTAATATTTTTTAGGCCTAAGGGATAATGTTTTATTGGGAGACCACAAAGAAGGGTTCTCAATCAAGATGGATCCTTTCACTTATTTTGAATAATGGGTGAACACCATTAGCCAAAAACAAATGAATAAAACATTGAGGTCCCAAAGTGAAAACCTCTTTGAGGTGATTTTGGAATAGGGAAAATTAAAGATAAAGGCTGGTCTATTGGTTCCTAGTTGTGCACCTCATACACTTGGTTTTGCACACTTGAAGAAAATGGAAAAAAAATATGAAAAACCCTCTAGAATGTTGTTGTATCTAGGGGCTTTAGCATCTATAATGGATTGAATGGATAAAATGACTGAGAGGTACCTATATAGGGTATGGTTAGCTCCTTGATACTTCTAGCTCTATCTAAACCAAGGTGAGAGGACATAAAGGGTAGCTTTTTTCATATGGAGAGATTTTAAAATTTAAACTCCATGGGGATTATTGGCAAATATGACATCTAACTAGGGCACAACTAAACCTGTACACTCCACCCAAGAAGGGTTGTCACATAGAATGCAAAAATACACTAGATCAGACACAAGCTATTGAAGATATATTTGAATGTGATTATAACCTTAATTTAAAATAATCTTCAACAACACAAGGGATAAATAAAATATTTCAATTCTAGGATTTAAAGCACAAAATGTAGGCACATGTTAATAGTGTAGTATTTATGCATATGCTCACAAATAATAATCAAAATATGTAAAGGGCATATCATTTTCAGGGTAGGATGAGTTAGATGATAATAAAGAGGAAGGGTGTGGTGGTGTGCTGATAGTTTTTTCAAACATTAAGTATTCTTTCAGCATTCATGGAATTATTTATTACAAAGATGCATAAAAATGACTAACAAGTTAAGGGGAACTACCAAGAGTAATTTATAACTATTGGTGCCAATGAGATGCAAATACCCAAATGATCTTGAAACCCTAGAACATACATTGAAACTAGAATCTCATATACATTTTCCCATTGAATACATAAACCTAGGGTACCCTAAAAAGTTATTTAGAAACATATTCCCAAACATAATGTAGAAAGGGATTTATAATCTAGATCTAATCCCAAGATGATAACCAGTACTAAGCATAAAACAATATGTCTAATCAATTACATTTGAAAAACACACCACTACACTTCATTAAAAGGAAATATTAAGAACCATAAATAATTTCCATTAACTTGAAATGAAATATTACATAAATAATTGTTTCAAAATGATGTCATGGGGACAAGCATGGTGGATTTACTCCATGTTAGATAGGGGAGACGTATAAAGATGCTCTTACAGCTTACTATTGGTTGTACAACTACAACCACCTTAGATGAAGATCTAAAATACACATAGTAGTGATCCCAAAATGTGTAAGAACCTATACTTAGAATGACAAAGACTAAAATTGACCATAATGACCAACACAATGGCCAACCAACCTCCTAAATAGAAGACAAGCATTCTATTTATACATTTTTACCAATTTCAAATTTGCAAGCGCTATTGTCCTACCAAGATGCTATTATCTAGAAAATATTCCTTACCACACCTAAAATCTTCAAGGAACTACAAGGAAAATGACTATTACAACTTCCTCTATAATAAATGATGAAAACATGGAGCATATCTTTTTATTTCATAGTAAGAGATGCCTTCCTCATGAGTTGGAATGACAATATTAATTTGAGGAGTGAAACTAACTTTGTCCTCATGTAAAACTATCTGGAGATGTTTTTCTATTAATTGATGGCAAATATGGAATCTTTTAGACAACTACCTTTCTCTTGTGCATGTCAACAAAGGCTCATTACCTTGTGATGATGACTTGAGAATATTCTTGATTCATGGCTACTTGAAGATCTTCCTTGGAGTGGCCCACTTTGATCTTGTAATCCTATAATATCTTTCCCATAAAGGAGTTTGAACAAGCAAAGCAGATGAAGAATGCACAACTTAGGTTATATTTCCTATTTCCCCTTTAAAAATTACACTCATTTACATCATCAATCTATTAGATAAATGATCAACTGCAAACCGTTAATTTTCTTGGTCACTTGCTAAGGGCTTGACACTTGTCCTCCTCACATCTCTATGGAGGATCTTCGACTAATTCAACTCTTTTCATACCATCGAATCTTGCTTGGGTAGGTAAACTTACTTTATCAGATCATGATCCAAGGGGTAGAACACCATTGAATATTATCTACAATTGACCCTAAGGTTGTGTAATTTAGTATCCCTATAGGCCTTTTGTGTCCCTTACAAATAGTATCTATTGCATTGACCACTATCATGACATGTGATAGCAACTAGATAGATATTGGGATCCCATTGAATTATTAACTATCCAATAATATCATTGGATCTTTGAAACATGTTCAAAATTTTACTTATGCCCCATGAGTTTGACATTTGTCACACATGCACTAGTCTTGGGTTTCTTTGACTATTCAGCTTTGATCATGCATCATCTAATCATTCTACTCCACATTAACATGCACTATAGATTTAACTCCATTTAAAATCAAACAACTACTTTATGGGTCCTACAATTAATGATCACACTATATTGGTACATTTGAACCCTAATAGCTACCTTTTGTAGCTTGAAATTGATGTCAACATGCCTGTCAATGATGTTTACGAGCCCATCACCCATGCAAATTTGAAAATTTCATAGAGATTTTGATTATAAAATATTTTATCTTTGTCATTCATTCTTTCATCAACCCTTTGGTCTTTGAAATAATTTTATTAGGCCCTTATCTTTGACTTCTCTATCTTTGGCACAATTATCCCACAACAATTATTGTAGGCTTTTATCTTTGCTACTTCTGCTCCCATGCCCTTTGTTTATTGAGAGAATTATTTTAGACTTATTGTTCAAAATAATTTCCCTAAAGAAAATGACCTTTGTATTTTTATCATAAAACTTGAGTCTTTGTCATTTTATCATCATTGGGATAATTATTTTGGACATTTTATCTGAAACAAATTTTCCATAGAAATTGAACTTGGTATTTTCTCTGAAGAAATTGAGCTTATAATTTTGCCAAAGAAAGGAATTTTATCAAGATTTTTGTGTGGTAAAAATTCCCTAAAGGCAAGTTCACTTCAAATTTTTTACCATGGACAAAATGTATGAAACAAATGAGAACTTTACATTTTTTCCAAAGGAATTTGGACTTTTCTTTCAGGTCTTTTTTCCATGGGAAAAATACCTGAAGGGAAAGTACCCATCAAAATTTTTGCCATAGACAAAAAAAGTTTGAAATAATTGGACCTTACACTTTTCTCAAAGGAATTGGACTTAGCTCTTTTGCCAAATAAGTTGAAACTTTACACTTTTGTCGAACGACAAGTGTCCTTCAACTTTTTAATGCAAACATTTTGGTCGAAACAAAATAAGACTTTTCATTTCTTTCAATATTTTTATACAAGAAAAATGCCTAAAGGTCAAGTTCCCTTCAAAATTTTTGCCATGGATAAAATGTCCAAAATAAATGCCCCTTCAATTTTTTTTTGAAACACTTACCCTGATGAAAAAAGGAACTAGCTAAGACATTGAATTCCTTCAGACCTTTTGTAACAAAGAAATTTTTTGATGGAAATAAGTCCTTAAACGATTTGTCTAAGACAAAAAACCTGAATACCTATTTCTATCGAACATTATGTTCATGCAAAACCTTGAAAAAGTCTAAGGGAAAGACATATTCACCAAACAAAGACCAGATTAGGACTTAACCAATTTTCACATGAATTTGACCTTTCAAAGGAGCACTTATAGAATAAATTTGGGATAAGGACTTAGGCATTTATACTTGGGTTGGGATAGACTTAGACATTTATACTTGTCAAGGGCCCAATTGCTTTAGTGAAATTTTTGGTACTAACACTAGCTCTTACCCAGGGATGCATACCCCCTTTATGTGTGAAAAGAAACCCAAAATGTAATACCAACTACCAATCCATTGGGCTACATAGTCAAGACTTAGAAATTTTTAGCAAACATTCATGAAGGCTCAAAAAAACATGGCAGACTGACAAAAATAGATCAAGATGATTTGAAAATAAATACATGACAAAAAACCAAGAAAGGAAACTTGATAAATAAGGACCAAAGTAGAGGGGAAGCAAAGTAACAAAAGTACAAACAATAAAACACTATCCAATATGTAAATTATTTGGACTCAATCAAGGAAATGCTTTGAATGCTTGACATTATTTGGTGGCTCCATAATTATGCCATCCCTTAATCTCTTTAAATTTTATAGTAGCTTGGTAGCTAAAATAAAGTAAAGCCATCTCTGCACTTGTTTGAAAGACCTACTGCTAAGCTGTGATAGGATAACACATTGAATCAAATCCTCTTTGCATGATCTCAAATATGGATAAGACCATGATAAAATATCTTGGTACCCTTTTAGAAAATATAAATATACTTGGCTTCTCCGCTACAATCAAATGTATACTAAGCAAGTGTGCATCAAGATCATCAATTTCATTCATACACTCAAGATACTGCTTGAAATAAATCTAAATAAATCATCCTTAGGGGAATAAAAGAAAACCACATCTTCATCAAATGACATTTTCCAAATAAAACCTTCATTTTTAAACCCAACATCAAGAACAAATGGTTAGCTACCCAATGTTACATCCATGTATAAAACTTCTTTAAAAAAACACTTTGGATATTTGATTACATCATGATTGGGTAAATCACATGCTTGTGTTATACTATCATCAAAATTAAACTCATATGTCAGGACCCTCTTGACTACACTCTAAAATTGATTAGCAGTAGTAGCAAATGTCATTTCCATGGAGGCAGAAAACTTACATGGGGGGTCTTGATAATTGAATGTAAAAATATCATATTCAGGTGATGCATACTCAGGTTTATCCAAAAATTCATCAAGTAGTTCAACATTATCACATGAGGGATGTGGGAGGAATCACTTTTCACACCAATCAATGTCAAAATCAAAATTCCCAACATTTACCTTGGCACTCAATAAATAAGACACTTCCATTCTGGCCTCCAAACTTGTCTCCTTCATCTTTGATGAAAAATTAGGGGTGAGATGATTTGTTTGGATGAGTTATATTTTAAGGATGATCTCAATCCTTCCAAATTTGAAATTAATAGAAAGAATAGTCAAAGCTAAAATGAAGAGATTCAAAATAGGCATTGATCTTCCTTAAAACTAGATGATAAAATTGGAGTCACCACTAGAATCAAAATTCTAGAATATAATAGTTAAAACACTATTACGATACATGATGAAATCAAACTTGTTGAAGATTAATGAGATAGAAAGTAAAGACACCAAAATTTTTAGAATATGTTCAAAATGGTAGAAATTACCTTTCAACATGTAATATTTTCATCTCTTTGCAACAAATTTAGTATAATTCAATTATCAAACCTCAAGAATTCTTGGCACATCCCAAATGGAGTGATATAGCATTGTTACCCAAGATATAAGGCAAATATCAATAGACAACTTCAAAAAATAAGTTACTTATAGCTCTAGCTCTCTACAAGAGTCCCTGGAAACACAGATGACATGAAGTATCCCTAACACTGGTGATAGAAAGAGTGTTGCATCATTGATGAACCAAAGATGATAAAAATAACACAAAGTGGTAGATAAATTTAAAAAATGACAACTCTCTACAAGAGTCCCTGGCAACACAAGTGACCAAGACTTTGACTTATTCCCTAGTAACAATGCTAGAAAGAGTGTTAGTTTCCAATTGTACACCTCATACACTTGACCTTGCACACTTAAAGAAAATGGAAAAAAAAGAAGAAAAACTTGTTAAAATGTCATTATATCCAAGGGGTTTAGAATCTAGAATGTAATTAATGGAGAAAATGATTGAGAGGCACCTATAAAGGGTATGGTCAACTCCTTGTTTATTTTGGCTCTGCCTGAACTAAGGTCAGAGGACTTAAGGGGTATCTTGGTCACATGGAGAGATTTTGAAACTCAACCTCCATGGGGATTATTTGGAAACAAGACATCTAACTAGGGCACAACCAACATTATACACTCCACTCAGGAAGGGTTATCACATGGAATGCACAAATGTACTAGATCAAACACAAGCTATTGAAGATATATTTGAATGTGATTACAACCTTCATTTAAAAGAATCTTCAACAACATAAGGGCTGAATAAAATATTACAATGTTGGGATTTAAAGAAAAAAACATAGATAAATGTTAATTATGTAGTATTTATGCACCTGCTAGAAAATAACACTTAAAATATGCAAAAGGCATATTATTTGAAGGGTAGGGTAGGGTAGGATGAGTTAGATGATAATAAAGAGGAAAGATGTAGCGGTGTATTAGTGTTTTTTTCAAATAGTAGGGATTATTTCAACATTCATGACATTATTTATTGTAAAGATGCAAAAAATGATTAAAAAGTTAAGGGTAATTACTAGGAGTAATTTCCAACTATTGGTTCCAATGAGATGCAAATACCCAAATGATCTTGAAACCCTAGAATATACACTAAAACTAGAATCTCATATACTTTTTCCCATTGAATCCATAAACCTAGGGTGTATCAACATGTTATTCAACAACATATTCCCAAACATAATGTAGAAAGGGATTTATAATCTAGATCTAAGCCCAAGATGACAACCAGTAATGAGCATATAACAAGATGTCCAATCAATAACATTTTTAAAACACATCACTACGCTTCATCAAAAATAAATAGTAAGAACCACAAATATTTTACATTAACTTGAAAGAAAATATTACATACATCATTGATTCAAAATGTTGTCATGTGGAAAAACATGATGGATTTACTCCATGTTAGACATAGGAGACATATAGAGATGCTCTCAGATATTGCAAATGGTTGTACATCTGCAACCACCTTATCAAGAGAGGAAAATACACACAATAGTGATCCCAAAATGTGGAAGAGATTATACTTAGAATGACAAAAACCAACAATAATGACCATAATGACCAACACAATGGCCAACCAACCTTCTAAATAGAAGACAAACCTTTTAATTAGATGTTTTTTACCCATTTCAAATCTACAAGTGCCAAAGTCACACAAATATGCTCCTAGTTGGAAAATATTCCTTGCCACACCTAAAATATTTAAGAAAATAAAAGGAAAATGACTATTACAACTACCTCTATAATAAATTATAAAGACATGGAGCATATCCCTTGCTTTCATGGTAGGAGATGCCTTTCTCAAGAGATGGAATGAGAATATTTATTTGAGGAGCCAAACTAATTTTTTACTCATGTGCAACTACTTGGAGATATTTTTTTGTTACTCGATGGAAAATTTGGAATTTTCTAGATAGCTATTTTTCCCTATGCATGCCAAATAAATTCCATTACCTTGTGATGATGTCTTGAGAATATTCTTGATTCATGGCTGCTTGAAGATCTTCCTTGGAGTGGCCTACTTTGATATTGTAATCCTACAATATCTTTCCCATGGAGGAGCTTAGACAAGTGAAGCATATGAATAATGCATAACTTAGGTTATATTTCCTTTTTACCCTTTGAAAAGTCCAATCTCATTCACATCATTGATCTACTAAATGGATGATCAAACCCAAACCATTGATTTACTTGGTCACTCACC
The DNA here is from genome assembly GCA_037957365.1 of Torreya grandis. NCBI lineage: Eukaryota > Viridiplantae > Streptophyta > Pinopsida > Cupressales > Taxaceae > Torreya > Torreya grandis. The sequence goes on along the minus strand of JARHVA010001999.1, from coordinate 1,824,779 downwards.
GAGATTGACACTTATCCTCGTTACATCTCCATGGAAGACCTTGGACTACTTTGACTCTTTTTCTACCATTGGATCTTGCTTGGGTAGGTGAATGCACTTTATCAGATCATGATCTGAGGGGTAGAATATCATTGGCTACTATTTACACTCAACCCTAAGGTTATGCCATTTGGTAGCCACACAGGCTTTTTATGTCCCTTATAAATAGTCTCTATTACATTGAGTGTTATCACACCATGTGGTCATAGTTGGCTAGATCTCAGGTTCCTAGTGAATTATCAATTATCTTCTTGCATCATTGGATCTTCATAACATGCTCAAACTTTTACTTACACATTATGAGCTTGACACTTATCATGCATATGCTAGTCCCAAGTTCTTTTGACTATATATCTTTAATCACATACCATTTAATCATCCTACTCCACATTAATGTGTACCATATATTTTCCTCTATTTGATCTTAAATGGATAATTTACAGGTCCTAAAATTGATACTTATGTGATTACGTTGGAACATTTGAACCCTAATGGCTACCTTCTATAGCTTAAAGTTGACATTCATGCACATGTCAATGATGATTATGAGCCTGTCACCTATGCAAATTTGCAAATTTCATCAAGAAATTTCTTATCATATATTTTGTCTTTGACATTCCTACTTTCATCAGCCCTTTGATCTTCAAAAGAATTTTCTCAAGACTTTTATCTTCAACTTCTCTATCTTCAGCACAATTATCCTAAAATAATTGTTGTGGGTTTTTGCCTTTGGATCTTTTGCTCTTAGGCCCTTTATTTATCAAGAGAATTGTTTCATACATTTTGTCCAAAATAATTTCCTTGAATAAATTGACCTTTGTACTTTTCCTGCAAAACTTGGTTCTTTGGCAATTTGTCATCATCAAGACAATTATTTCAGACTTTTTGTTCAAAATAATTTCTCCACAAAAATTGAACTTAGAATTTTATTTGAAGAAATTGAGCGTACACTTTACCAAAGAAAGGACTTTTTTTAGGATTTTTGTATGGGCAAAATGCCTGAAGGGCAAGTGCGCTTTGGAATTTTTGTCATGAAAAAAATGTCCAAAACATATAAGGTATATACATTTTTTTTGAAGGAATTTGGACTTTTATTTCAATTTTTTTACCACAATCAAAATTCCTGAAGGGCAAGTGTACTTCAAACTTTTTTCCATAGATTAAAAAAATTTGAAACAACTGGACCTTACACTTTTACCAAAGGAATTAGAATTAGTTCTTTTGTTGAAGAAATTAAACCTTTGCACTTTTTCTAAAGGGTAAGTACCCTTTGGATTTTTTGCATGTATATTTGGGTAGAAATTCATTTATTTCAATCTTTTTTCATAGGAAAAATTCCTAAAGGGCAAGTGCCCTTCAAACTTTTTGTCATGGACAAAATGTTTGAAAGAAATGACCCTTTAGATTTTTTGTGAAACACTTATCCTGATGCAAATGGGACTTATCCAAGGCATTAAATTCCTTTAGACCTTTTTTAGTAGATAAAATATTTTATAGAAATAAGTCTTTAGAATTTTTTTTCAAGACAAAAATCTTGAAGACCTATTTTTGTCAGATATTGTGTTCATGTAAAAGCTTGAAAAATTCTAAGGGGAAGACACATTCACCAAGAAAGCACCATATTAGGACTTATAAAATTTTCAAATTAACTTTAAATTTCAAAGGATCACTTGGAGATGGAATTTGGACTAAATACTTGGGTATTTATACTTGACTCAGGCTGGACTTAGACATTTATACTTGATAAGGGCCCAATTGCTTTAGTGCAATTTTGGGCACCAACATAGTATAGTGGTGAAAACCTATTTTAGGTGACATTAAATGGGGGTGTTTAACCTTCCTCAAACATATCTCAGGAGACCACCAATGATGAACTTTCTTATTGGTACATGCTTAGTTTTAAATAACATTAGGCTTTTGATCGAATCATCCAAGAGTTCCCAATAATGTTTCTCACATAGATGTCCTTACCATTGGGATGTTTTGATTATTCGCACCTAAAATAAATTTAAGAGCCAATCTAAATAGAGGGATCTACTATTTTAGGCCAATTTAAATCTTTTCTAACCATTATGGAAGATAATTTGACTCTTCTAAGCTTCATATGGAGGATACTATAGAAGTTAACATCAGGACTCTAGATGACCCAAAATGGATCTAATTAGGTGCATCCCTCATCAAGGAGGAACATGATATGTTTGCATCTATTTTGAGATAATTTTTGACATATTTGCTTTGGCCTACTATAACATGATAGTTTTAGACCCCACCTTGGTTGTACACCATCTTGTTATACATCTTGATGTTAATCCTGTGAAGTAGAAATTATGCAAGATGCATCCTCACATTATTGTATTAGTGAAGAAAGAGTTAGAAAATTTTTAGAAGTGAGATGTATTTGATTGATTGAATATTTATAGTTGATCTTTAATATTATGCTAGTTAGTAAGAGTGATAAGTAATTATAATCTGCATATATTTTAGAGACATAAACAAAGACTGCCCCAAGGAGGACTTTCCTTTGCCAAACATTGACATGATTTTTGACTCCACATCTAGGTATGAAATGTTTTCACTAATGGATGGCTTTTTATAATATAATTAGATCCATATTACACTAGAAGACCAACATAAAACAAATTTCACCATTCAATGGGGAAACTTCTATTATAGGTTATTCCATTTGATCTCAAGAATTCTTGGGCCACATACCAAAGAGACATGACCATCATATTTCATGATATGATGTATGACATTATTGAATGCTATGAAGATCACATATTAGGAAAGTTAAAGACTAGGGATGATCATTCAACAACACAAAGGAGAATCTTTGAGAGACTACATAAATACAAAGTCAGACTTAATCCTAAGAAGTGTGTTTTTAGAGTTACTTTAGGTAAATTTCTTGGCTTCATTGTGTCTCATTGAGGCATTGAATTCAACCCTACCAAAGTATAATCCATTATCAAGATGTCACTACTGACCAATTTAAAGTAGCTCTATAGTTTGTAGGGAAAGATTCAGTCTATTATAAGCTTCATTTCTCAGTTGGCTAAAAAATGCCATCCATTTACACATTTATTGAAGAAATGGGTCACATTTAATTGGGATGAAGAATGCTAGAAATCCTTTTAGTGTTTAAAATACTATCTTTCCAATCTACCTATTTTATTGCCTCCTATGCTAGGAAATATGTTCTCACTATATTTATCTACCATAAACAAAGCCTTGGGGGAAATTCTATCTCAGCATAATGTTAATGGAAAAGAACATGTCGTGTACTAATTAAGCCATACACTAGTTATGCACAATTATACACCCATTAAAAAAGCTTGTCTAGATATGGTATTTGTAACTCAAAAACTATGACATTATATATTAAATAACATGACCATGGTTATTTCCAAAGTAGATCCACTCAAGTATCTACTATCTAAAACAAATTTACAAGGCCACATGGCCAAATGGATCATGATTATCAGTGATTTTGGGATAGAATATGTCAACAAGAAAGCCATCAAGGGACAAGTTCTCAATATTATCTTACTAAAGAACCCCTTGTAGATATAGAACCATTAAAATTCTAATTACCAGATGATTCCATTATGACCATCATTAAAACACCTCTTGAGGAGAAATGTTGGAAGCTATATTTTGATGGATCATTCATAACACATAGATTAGGGGTAGACCTTTTATTTATTATACCATAGGGAGATCTCATCCCTAAATCATTTTGGATCAACTTTCCTTGTAATAAGAACATGGACAAATATGAAGCACTCATTGTAGGACTGTGATAAGTAGTACAATGGAACATTCAACATCTCAAGGTTTATGGTGATTCTCAATTAATCATCAATTATGTTACAAACCATTTTTAGACCAAGGATGATAAGATGGTACCATACAAGGCCATGGTCGATACTCTTAAACAATAGATTACTGATGTATAGTTTGAATATATACCAAGGGCAAGAAACATAATAGTAGATACCATGGACACCATTGGATATTTGATTGGTCATATATACATGATAAAATAATATCAATTCCTTATTGAAAATCTACTATCACTAGCTCATGAACCTTCAATCATTATAATGATCTATGATATTATTGGTCCCATCTCTATATGGTATTCAAACCTTTATTCCTATCTTCGTGACCAAATTATGCCACCCACCCTATATTAAAAACAATCCAAGGCCTTTATCCACCATGCCACATGTTATACTTTACTTGTATCAACCCTATACTACCATAATTTTGATTAAATTCTAATTTGTTATATAAATTTGGTAGAATCAACATTAGTGTTATGAGAAGTGCATGAAAGAATATGTGGATCCCACACTAGAAAGGTTGTCCTAGCCAAAAAGCTCTTATGTACTGGGTATTATTATCTAACTATGAATGTAGATATAGATGTGTATATTAAAAAGTGTGATAAATGTCAACAACATGCGAATATAATTATTTCCCCCTCCAAGACTCTAAAACCAATGCTTATACCATGTCAATTTGCAACATGGGGCCTTGATCTCATTAGGAAGATAAACTCTACCTCATCTAATGGCCATAAATACATCCTTATCATTATTGAATATTTCACTAAGTGGGTTGAAGCTATACCCCTCACATGATTGGAAAGAAAATTTCCAAATTCATATTTAACCATCTCATTTGCTACTATAATATCCCATCCAAAATTATATATGATAATGGTGGATCATTCAAAAATAAGGATGTTAAATTACTATGTGTCATGTATAAAATTACGTAACAATTTTCTGAAACCTATTACCCACAAGGTAATGACCAAGAAGAATTATAAAACAAAACCATTGTCAACATCCTTAAAAATATTGTTAATGATGCTGACCATGATTGCCACCTCCAAATATTCTATGTTATTTGGGCATACTACACAAGTTATCATACTCTAATAGGAGCCGCTCCATATTCACTTGTTTATGAAATTAAGGCCATTCTTCCTATTGAGGTTGAGTTACCTTCTTTGTGTATCTATTGGAAGAATGTCATGGATGAGGAAGACTATCAAGTAGCTCACCTATAAGATCTAGAGATACTTGATGAAAAATTCATGAGCATAGTCAATAACCTTCAAGCATACCAAAATTGACTCCATGGCCACTATAATTGATGGGTCATACACAGAGAATTCAAACTTGGTAATCTTGTACTTAAAGAAAACCAACAAAATACCATAGTCAAGAAGAAACACAAGGAAAATTTTTAACCCAATTAGATAGGCCCTTTCATCATTATTACAAATTATGGTTCTAGAGCATACATGCTTACTACACTAGACATCAATGAACTTGATGAGCCGATGAACATTATACACCTCAAATGTTGCTTCACTTAAGAGACCTAAAGCATTATTTTTTAGGCCCATTTCAATTGTACCATAATACTAACATTCTTATTTGTACATATCATTATATCCTATATCATTCTACCATGCCTTTACTATCAACTAAGTTTTTTTAACCCTCCCTACCCAACCCCTTTGACCTTGGTTCCATTCCCATTAGTTTTACAGACACTTTTAGCATGAAGATTCATATCAAGTTTTACCAGTTGATTCCATATTCTAGATAGAGATCATATTTTGATCAATATGACAATGGTTTGGTAGTTGCATCCTTCATTTTTGGTTCCATTTTATACCAAGTGTTCCTGATTATAGTTGTCATTAGGAAAATTAGTGTCTCACTATCATGCTACTAATTATAACCACTTGTGAGAAAATTAGTGTCATTGACTTATGTCATTGTTTTCTAATTATAACTACCTATGGGAAAGTTAGGAACTAAATTTTTTTATTATGCCATGAAGTATCACCTTTCTATTCCTATTCCATACTATACCATTTGCCTAGTCTACCTATTTTATTTGAATTGGTTGCTACCTACTTATATTCCTCCACTATAAGGTATAACTATAGTGACTTGAGGTCCCATCTTGGGACTATGTAGGTGGTGCTTGGTTCATGTTGAGGTTAGCTCAGTCATTCCTTTACCAAGCTCTCATCATTTTGTGAATAATCTCAAGTTTTGATTCTCTCACCATTTTATAAGCTTGGAATTTTTAGTATCTCATAATTCTCAATTGAATTGAGTTTCTTTGAAAGTTCTAAAAACATTTATAAAATATCTAAAAAACCCAAAAATAGTAAACTTAAACATAAACCACTTATTTGCCTTAAAGATTCTAGGAACCATAAGTAATTCATAAGAAACCACTTGTTATTTAGTTTCCCCATCCTTATTGGCCTAGCATCCCATGCTCTCACCATTTTGAAATCCCTTTCCCATATTCCTCTAAAACACCATCATCTTTATTTTCTCATCATTTTATTCTATCCCATATCCTAGGAGAACTACATTTGACCTAAAGTTTTTGTTGGATCTTACATTCACGGAACTATGTAGGTATCATCCACTTGCCAAGTGTATCTGGAGATAACTTAGCCACCCCATTCCTTTTCTTCTATTCTCCCATTTTATTTGTTTGTTATGTTGTCTACTACAGTCTAAGGGAAATGTTCATCATCTTGTTTATTCTCTATTTGAGCTAACATTATACTTACCATTATTTGTTTGTGTTTTATGCTTTCTTTTTCTTGGTGTTTGTTTGTTGTCTTGTTTGCATATTTTTTTGCTTTCTTTTTATGCCTCGATTCATTCTAGGTGCATTTATTAGGTGATTATTTTCACATTATTCTTGAATCCATCCACATATTCATATGTTAACATTTTCATCATGGTTTTTATCATTTGTGCATTATTTTCATTTGTTTATTAGATCATGTGTTAGTCTTTATGCATATTTTGACTAAGTTATCATGGTGTTATATCATGATGCCTACCATCACATGCTATGAAAAAAACTATCTTAGGAAGTATACATAGTAATGTAGCTATGATATATATCCTTGGCACTTAAATAAATTCCCAATCTACCTAACTCATTCCACATACAAAGTAATTCAATCATGAAAGGAATTTAACCCTTGATAACTAGGATGAGTATCTCCCTACTCCTAGGTGTCCCAAATTCATCTTTATCCTTTGTACCAATTTACCATTATATGGATACCCATGATTATAGCCACCTCTAGGCAAATAATTATATATCATCTCACTTGCACTGCTAATGATTCTAACCACCTTTGGGAAAATCATTATCTTTATTTTACCCAACTAGGGCATATTTTCATTTTGATAATGCTTATAACTACCTTTGGGAAAACCATTATCTCTATCTGCTTAACTGGGGCATGTTGTTATCCTATTAATGATTCTAACTACTTATGGACAAATCATTATTTTACCTTTTATTGATTATAACCACCTTTGGAAAAATCATTACCTTTTTTGTCCCACCTATGTTAATTATTATAACCACTTATGGGAAAATCATCTTCTTTTTCTACCCAATCAAGGCATCTCTATATACTATTGATTATAACTACCTATGGGTAAATCAATCTTTTCCACCCCATTTTATATTTTTGGTCCTTGTTGACCATTTTGAATAAAAATCAAAATGGGTCAACCCCCTATAGTCAAAAACTCATATAAGGGCATAATATAATGTTATAGGGTGTGTCTAGGTTGATTAGATATGATTTTATGTAATTTTTGACTTGGTCATGTTCTAAATAGTCCTTATGTCATTTTGAGTCACTTAGGGGTCATAAATGAGAATTAAATAGAAGTGGTAAGGTTTTAAGTTGTGTCCATGTGTTCAAAACTCCTCCTCAACATCCAATATGTTAGTCCACTATTAAACATACCAAAATTTGTGGTCAAGCTTGCTACTTGTAGAAGATTTGGTTATTTGAAATGGTTTCATATATATCTGATATGATGTTATCCATGTCTCTCTTGTCATATCAATCATTTTATTCATGCTTTGTCTTAAAAATTCATGCTTTGGTTTAAACACATAGTCACCTTGTGTCACAGTCAATTTTCTGCTTGTCCCAATTATAGTCATAGTGTTTGGAGATTTGATCATGTTTATGGGTAAGAAATGGAGAGTCCAAAAAGTTTTTGACATGTTATTATTGCATTATCAATCAACTAAGCCCCTCCAAATAACACAAGAAGGAAAGTTGGTAGTCAATGATATGTCTATGCATAGTTTGCCATGAATGAACACCTATAGGTGATATGGATAAGATCGTCACATTAAAAAGGAGTAATTTCTTGGCTTCAATCACTTCATGGTTGAAGAAGATCATTTTAATAATATGAAGAGTTTATAATTGAACATAAAGCTTCCAAGTGTCAAAATCCCATAGATCAAGATCAAAGGAAAAGTTAATAAGTTAAAGGATCCTAAAATTTAATGCAGGGATACCAAGTGTCAAAACCTTGCTTGATCAAATCAAATATTAATGGCATGCTGGTGATTACCCAAAATCAATAATTTAGAGTCCCTTGAATCAATATTTATGGTGTGTATTCTTACATACAAATTCTAATTGATGATTTTCATTGAAGACTGGGGTTAATAAGTCAAGAAAGATCAATGACACATGTTTAATCATATAGATGGAGATCTAATAATGAGCATGAATTCAATAGGTCAAAGGATCCTAAAATTGAATGTGATGGTGACATATGTCATAATCATGTTGAATTAGTAGATGATCAATAACCCACATTTGATCGTATGTTTAGCATATTGATGATGCACATTTGATCATCCAAATCAAAGATCGATGACATATATTCAACTATGAATATGGATATCAATGGTGTGAATTGATCTAATAAGTAAACAAGCCTAGATTGAAGATGATGGTGTTATGTGGCATAAGAGCATTGATCAAATGGAAACTGATAGTAGGGTCCATAAAAAGCATGCAAGGCTACCAAGTGTCATAATCTCAAAAGCCTAGATCAAAGATCAATGGCCAACATTGAAAGTCAAGGCTAGGAGGCTCCCAAGGAGATTGACAAAGAAAATTTGATCAAGTTTCAGGGGATATTAGATGAATAAACATTTTCAAAATGACAATAATAATATTTTAAAATTAAATAAATAATGTGGCAAGGAGATGACAGATAGATAGATGGGTTAGATCAAAAGATTGTATGGACTCAAGCATGAAAATATATAAACATGAGATCAAAATATGATTCAGATTATCAAAGAAAATACTTCAAATTTGTATGCCACCATTAAATATCAATCAAGACCACCTCATAAACCATGCAGCCCTAGGAAAACACATACAACAAGTTTAACATAGTCATGGAGGGTTCATGATGACCATCAATCCTATAATGATAGGGATCTCTTTATACTAGTCTATAAAAATGACCTCATCAAAAATATAATGGATGCCTCTTTCTCAGTTCAATCATCCCTTTTATCACCATTCAGTGGTGGGGAGTTCCAAGAGGGCCAAATGATGAAGTTTTTAAAGCAAACAATGAGGAGTCCTATGCCACATTTCATGGAGTTTCATGATTTTGAGGTCTATTTATCTTATCATACCTTACATGGTCTAACTCACACTCATTATCCTACATGTATAACTCCTTTTCTTAGAATGACACATGTCCTAATGACTCTTAGAATTCATTCTCTTCTTTTATCTCTCCAATTCCATAAGTAGCAACCATTTTTGGCTATTAAAGCTAATACCACATCATGTATGGTGAATCCCTACTAGAATGACATTGTATTTTTCCTTTGAACATTAATGCAAGTCTAGTTTTGAGTTCATGAATATTTGTCTAAGTATGCAAAGTGATGTATGGTGGAGTTAGTGATAATACTATATCCTTGATTGCTTTATCCTTTCATGTTTATGCGAGAATTCCTATTATAATAGGTCATATAAAGTGTATTCAAGTATCTTAGGATCTTTTAAATTGTACTATTATTCTTAGAGTGTGAATTCTTCCCTATGGTTCACTTACCTTGTGTTTCTTTCATACATATCACCTCTATGTTGAAACATTGATGTTAGAATCCTTTAGGAATTTGAAGCTAGTTTATATGCCTTATTTCATTATGATAGGATTATGATGGTCATGTGGAAATAATCTTGGTGTATCACCCCCTTAGATTAGGTTCATTTCATGTAAATTTATAACTCTTTTCCCACAAGCAATCACTAGTTTAGGTGATAAGCATTTAAAGATACATTCAAAGAGCTATCCCTAAAATCTAGAGGCTTACTTCAATCATAGGTACACCCACATACCTATAAGTATTCCCATGTTGCAAAAATATAGAAGAGGCTTGAACACCCTCTTCTAGGGTGAAATATTTGGTGATAACAATTATTGCATGCCCATTGGGATTCATTATCTTCAAAATAACTTGTCAAGGTGAATGTTAGTCTTGACAACATTAACTACAAATTGGTGTGCTACTCAGGATTTAGAAAATCCATTTAAGTTAAAATCTAGTTTAAGGCCATTATTTTGTCATAAAATTGTTCTCATAATTCATGGTTCTCACTAGGTCATCATCTAGAATATTCCTCAATCTCATTGATTCACTTATTCAGCTTGAACTTACTCTTGAAGTTTAATACCCTCATCCTCACCAACCCTTTAAAGAATAAGAAAATTTTTCTAGCCAAGGAAGTGAAGAGAGTGAATAGGTTGAATATATTAAATATCTTAAAGAAAAAATGGCTATAAAACATGCCTTTCCTACCTTCACTACTAAAAATCCAATTAACCTCCAAGCATATGATGTTATTCCCCTAATGCCATAAAGAGTATGCCTACATGCAATGGTGAGAGTCATGTTACACCTAGAGAACACATTAGGTATATCTCAAAATTTTATATCTTCCATAGTGTCACTAAAGAGAACATTGCCATTAGACTCCTTACCATGTCCCTTTTAGGGAAAGCTACTAATTAGTATAAGAATTTGCCCGATAGATGCATCACATCATGGGATAATTTTGGAGTATTGTTGACTTCTAGATTTGAAGTTGAAAGTGACCAAAACTATCTCATACATTATCTCAATGTGATTAAAAGAGTCTTAAAGGAAACAATGAATGACTTAAATGAGAGGTTTCAAAAAACTTGTAATAGATTGCCTCCTCCCATGAGGTCACTTTCTAGTTTTATGTTTCCTACCTACTTGAGAGCCATTGGCACTAAAATTGATATCATGCTTCAATCCATGGGTGGTTCCACTCTTATTGAAGCATATGAACTTGCCATAAAAGCTAAAAATGGTCTCATTCAATCTAGAAGGTTACCTCCTAAGGTTTTTATGCCTTCATTATCTAATAATTTTGCTGATACTCCAAGTGTGGCCCAAGTTTCCAATGATAATACTGAGCCTAGAGATGCTTCCAAGAAGGAAGATAATGTCACAAATAAAGATGAATAAATTTAAATGTTAATATATCATCTTAGATAATATAGAATGGAAAAATGTGCCTATCAAAATTCCTATCCTTATCAACAATAATATGGAAGAGGAAGAGGTTAGGGGCTGCCTAACTTCAATAGGCCTTCTAATGTGTATAATCCCAATTCTACCACTCATGCAAGGGAGATGATACTAGTGTATAGAAACTTGGTGTAAGGATAATATTGGAAACAAGTCCAATTTATGAATTCAAATGATAATGGAGATCAATCTCTTGTTACTTAAGGAGGAGTCACTCCTCTTTTATTAGCTGAAGATGAAGTCATGATGTAAGAAAATGAAAGTTGGCAATCTCATGGATAAAGTTTCACAAAATTATTAGTAAAAGATAATTTTGTACTCAATAAATGAGTATATATTCTAGAAAATACAATGGCCAAGAGGAAGGCTCTAGGATGTGACATTAACATTCTTACAAGTTCATCTAATCTCCCTCCAAGGAAGCAAAGCATGACTTCAAGTAAGGTAACTACAAACACACTTACATCCCATCCAAGTCAAAATGCAGTAAGATCTACTCAAGGTGTATCAATTACTCAAGTTATAATAAATCATTTTCCTCAAAGGACTCAATAGAATGTGAGTACTACTATCCTAAACATAGTGGATTCTTTAAAAAGTGCTAAAGCATCTATCTCTTTGTGAGATGTCTTCCATATGCCTAGACAAAAAGAGTTGTTACAAAAGAAATTATATAATATTATAACTAACCTTTTATATTCAATTAAAATTCATAGTCATGTTTTCATTTCAAATGTCCCTAAGACCATTATTGAACCATATACTAAAGTTAAAAAACTTCAACCATTCTATTTTACTCTCATAGTGGGTGACAAGTTGGTACATAACTGTTTAGTTGATAATGGAGCCTCTACTTCAGTTATGACCAAGTTTGTATATGATAATTTGGGCCTAAAATATGAGCCTCAAATAAAATGAGTACTTTAACTAGATGGTACACCTACCATGACAATAGGGCTGATCAAAAACTTGAAGGTCTTCTTACATGATTGTCCTAGTTTTCCTATCCTTCAAGATAGTTGTTGTTGACCTCCTAGCCCACCTTGAAATCTACATTTAAAGAGGCTTTATAACAAAGATAAGTGGATATATCTCAGTTGAATTTTCCTTCTTGGAATTTATGAAAAGGTATGGAACTAAGGTAACCATTAGAACTCAATGTCTTGCAAGGTTTCACATTGAGCCTTACATTGAAATAAGTTATAACTTAAACTATGTTGTCCATGAGAAGGACGAGCCTAATGTGGATAATGGATATTATAAAATTGAGGTCACTTTTGATTTTTTATTGGATGAGTATGGTGTAGATGTATATGAGCATGATCCTTTTACATAATTTGATAAAACTGACCTTAGGACTTATATCATACATGAAGAGCCATTTGAAGGAGCTGAAGTAGGTGTCAAAAATTCACAAGTTGTTGAAGGTAACTATATGATTCATTAGTATGATGATAATAAGTTGAGGAACTTAATTGAGAATAATAGTGGAAGTAATGATGTATTTATCCCTATTATTGATGAATATGCTCTTGATGGTGACACTCATGAAGAAAATGAGAATGACTTATGGTAAAGATTTGATGTCATATGTCAAGAGTTTGATTAGCTTGGTAATGCTACTTATCCTCTCAAAAATTATACATCTGATTTGGTTAATGTCTCTAATAGAAATTATTTTGATTGTCTCACCAAGAATGTAGAATATTTTCATGTTTTGAATGAATATGAACTATGGAAAAGATTCAATGTCATATGCAAATAATTTGATAAGATTGGTAATTCTCCTTTTTATCCAAGAGATTCCATATCTCATGTTGATATTTATAATGAGGCTAATGATCATGTTTTCAAGTGTCCTTTAAAACATGAAGGTGAATGTCTTTCTACTGATCAAGGGCCTAAAGTCATGAAAGAGCTTGATGTAGTTTTTACCCAATAAGTTATAGACATGGAGAATGAGGTCAAGGAAAAAGTTGTTATGCCTCAAGCATAGTCAAGAGCTTTATCTAAGGTTAAATAATTTGCATAGGTATTATATCATGAAGAAGAGCATCTTGATTCTTCCAAACATCAAACACATTATGTCCTAAAAAAGGATAAAGTTGAGAGGATTGTCATGCACTCCAATCTACATTTTTTTAGAGAGCATCCAATGGATATGATAGAGATCATAGTGGTTTCAGCCCCAATAAAGGTCCTTAGAGAGTAAGACAAAAAATTTATAAAGGTTACAAATATTCCACTTAAAATTAGGAGAGGAAATAGAATTGGTAGGCTTCTTGACCATATACATATGAAAGTGATTGGTGATGAGCATGCTCTTCATGCTAGGTTGCCTTCATGGAGTGATAAAGATTCAAGGGGGACTATATTTGACCTTGGTTGAGGTATGATTAGATGTTACACCTCAAGAGTGAGGTTTTTTAAAAATATAATAGGTATGTGTGTTCTCTTTCAGTTGTGTTGTGTTCCATAAGTGTTCTATTTAAACACATGTGTGTTTCTTTTGAGTGTGTCTTGCTTTTTGTGCATTTCCTTATGTTTTGTGTGTTATAAAAAGAAATTTATGTGTCAAACTATTGTGCACATGAATACATGGCCCAATGGATACTATTAGGCTACTGGTCATGGAATAGCAAGCATACCAACCTTTGGAAATCACTAAGAATGTTGACCATTTTGACCACAAGTCAAAATGGGTCAACCCCTATAGTCAAAAAATCATATAAGAGTCTAGTATAATGTCAAAGCATGTGTCTAGGTTGATTAGATGTGATTTTATGTAATTTTAGCTTTGGATATGGTATAGATAGTCTTTATGTCATTATAAGTGACTTAGGGGTCATAAATGAGCATTAAATATAAGTGGTATATTTTTGAGTTATGTCCATGTGTTCCAAACTCCTCCATAGCATCTAATACATCAGTCCACTATCATACATGCCAAAAATTATAGTCAAGTTCACTACTTATAGAAGGTTTGGTTATCTATAAGGGTTTCATGTAGATGTGATATGCTATTCTCCATGTCTCTCAGGTCATATCAATCATTTTCTTCATGCTTGGTCTTAAAAGTTCATGCTTTGGTTTAAACATACAGTCACCTTATGTTACAATATATTTTTTGGTTATCCCAACTAAAGTCATAGTTTTTAGAGCTTTGATCATGTTTATGGGGAAGAAATGGAGAGTTATAAAGGTGTTTGACATGTTCTTGTTACATGAACAATAAATTAAGCCCCTCCAAATAACACAAGAAAGAAAGTTGACAGTCAATGTTATGTTTATGCATAGTCTACCATAAATAAACACCTATAATTGTTATGGAGAAGATAATCATGTTGAATATGAGAAATTATTTGGATTCAATCACTTCATGGTTGAAGGAGTTCATTTGAAGAAGATGAGGATGTTCAAATTGAACATAGAGCTTCCAAGTGTTAAAATCCCTTGGATCAAGATCAAAGGTGCAGTCAATAGGTTAAAAGATATTGAAATTAAATGTAGGGATGTTAAGTGTTGAAATTTGACTCAATCAGATCAAAGATCAATGGAACATGGGTGATCAGCCAAAGTTAATAAGTTAAAGTCTCATGAATCAATATTTATGGTGCATATTCTTATGTACAAATCAAGATAGATGATCTGTATTGAAGACTAGGGTCAATAAGTCAAGAAAGATCAATGACTTACATTTAATCATGTGGATAAAGATCTAATAGTGATCATGAAGTTAATAGGTCAAAAGATCCTGAGATTAAATGTGATGGTGACATGTGTCACAATCATGTTGAATTAGCAAAAGATCAATGGCATGTATTTGATCGTATGTTTAACAGATCAATAACACACATTTGATCATCTAGATCAAAGATCAATTGTGCATGTTCAAATATGTAGATGGATATTGATGATGTAATTCAATTTAATAAGTTAATAAGCCTAGATTGAACGTGATGGTTCTATATGGTGTAAGAGCATTGATCAAATGGAAACTAATAATAGGGTCCATAAAAGGCACGTGGGGCTACCAAGTGTCACAATCTTGGAATCTTGGATCAAAGATCAATGAACAAAATTGAAATTAAAGGATAGGAAACTCTTAAGGAGATTGATGAATAAAATTTGATCAATTTTGAGGGGACACAATATGAAGACATGTTTTTGAAGTGACAATGGTTATATTTTAAAATTAAATAAAAAACATGGCAAGGAGATGACACATAGACAAATGGGTCAGATCAAAATATTTTATGGACCCAAACATGCAAATGTATAAGTATGAGATCAAAATATAATTTTGGGTTATCAAATCAAACACTTCAAATTCATATGCCACCATTAAATCTCAATCAAGACCACCTCATAAACCCTGCATTCCCAAGAAAGAACATAAAACAAGTTTAGCACAGTCATGAAGGGTTCACGATGAACATCAATCTTAGAATGAAAGGGATCTCTTTATACTAGTCTATACAAATAACCTCATCAGGCATACAATGGATGACTCATTCTTAATTCAATCATCACTTTTATCCCCATTTAGTGGTGGGGCATTCTAAGAGGGCCAAATGATGAAGGCAGTTTTATAAGCAAATAATGTGGAGTCCTATGCCACATTTCATGGAGTTTCATGCCTTTGAGGGCCATTTTTTATCAAACCTTTCATGGTCTATCTCACACTAATTCTCCTACATGTATAATTCCTTTTATTATCAAGACACATGTCTTAGTGACTCTTGGTCTTCATTCTCTTCTTCTCTCTCTCTAATTCTATAAGTAGCAACCATTTTTAGCTATTGAATTTAATACCACACCATTTATGGTGAGTCCATGATAGAATGACATTGTATTTTGCCTTTGAACATTAATTCAAGTCTATTTTTGAGTTCATGAATATTTTTATAAGTGTGTAAAGTGATGTATGTTAGAGTTAGTGATAATACTCTATCCTTGCTTGCCTTATCCTTTCATGTTTATGTAAGAAATATTATTCTAACATGTAATATAGAGTGAAATAAATTATTTTAGGTTCATTTCAAGTGTACTATTATTATTTTTAGCCAAATTTGGCCTACATATGAAAATTTGCCTAGATCTAGGGTGAGAAGCTGAGGAGAGTCTTGGTTGAGAGATTGATCCAATGGTAAAAATAAAAGATAGAATTCATGACCCTATCACATGTCACTTACAAGATTTTTAAACACTTTAATCAAGATTAAATTATTAATTTGGTTATTTAGAGGAACCAACCTATCATAACACATCATATAGGAATGAACAGGTTAGTTTGGTTATGCATTTCATAGGTGTACTTGGGAATCCAACCTAAGTTGAATAATTGTATGAAAATGGTGTATTTTATTCCAAGGTAATCCCATAAAATTTTGGTGTCTTGATGTGTTTTCTATCTCAAGATATAAGCCTTCAAAGATGACCTAGCAGTGTGGGATGTGCCTAAAAATGTTAAATTAATGCCATAATAAATAGTCATTTGGATTCAAAAATATTCAAACAAGATAAAATTGAATGCAAGGCTACCAAGTGTCAAAAAATTTCTAAATAAAATTAAATGTCAACAAAACATGGGTGATATCAAGGTCAATAAGTTAATACAGATATACAACACATGTTCAATCATGTAATTAAATATCAATGATGAGCATGAGGTCAAAAGGTCAAAGGATATCGAGGATGAGTGTGATGGTGCCATGTGTCATGATCATGGTGAATAAGTAGATAATTGTCCACATTTTATCAAGTATATCAAATATCAATGATGCATGTTTGATCATGCAGATAGAGATCGATGGTGCACATTAGGTTAAGAAGTCAATGAACCCAGATTGTATGAAAGGCTACCATGTTGTGTAAGTATGTAAACTATATGGAGACTAATTATAGGATCCATAGAAGGCATGGGGGGATTCCAAGTGCCATGATATTGAACACAAATCAAATATCAATGACAACATTCAAGGTCAAAACCAGGAGACCCTTGAGGATATCAATAAGGTAAATTTAATCAAATATCTAGAGGACATGAGATGAGAACACATGTCTAAGGAAAAAATAGTTAGGTTTTAAAATTAAATAAATATCATGGCAATGATATGTCATATGGATAAACACATCATATCAAAAAAATTTGTCACCCAAGTAGGCAAGTGTATAAATGTGTGATTAAAATATGATTTGGGTTACCAGAGCAAGTTTTTTAAATTCATAGGCTACCATTAAAGCTTAGTCTAGACCCTTAGTTTGAATATTTAAAACCTACAACCCTCATTTTATGGTTTTTTTCATGACTATGTTCATCACTCTTTAAATGGATCCATGTGTATAATGAGTTCTTGGCTTCCATAATGCTCAGGGGTAGAATAGGTCCATTTAAACCTAATAGAGATAAATAGTGGGATACTACCTATTAGAATGAGACTAATCCTAGTGGGTTTTCATCAAGATTATGACTATATGAAAACCAATAAATGGGATTGGTTTACATCTACATTATACCTATGTTCAGGGTTTGGAGTAAGGGCAGAGTTATGATTGAGAAAAGAGTGTTAGAAGGGACACTAGGTGAATTAATTCAATTGATTCTATGATTATGTAAATGACATATCAAGATGGAGCACAATGCTATAAGCTCATTATGATGATATAGATTTTTGTGGTTGGAGAGTGTATTTGGAACATTCATTTAAGTTTTAGAGTCTTTGGAGACTTTTCCTTCTTAATAGATCATGACTCATCATCCTTAATAAGTTCTTGTCTTCTAATGTTTTTCTCAACTAATGAGGGGATTTGAAGACTATTTTAGCTAATGAAGGTTAATTTATTGAGTAAATATTAGTCTTAATTTATCCAAATGTGGTTGATAATTCATGGAGGTTGGCTATAATTCATCTATTGATCTTTGATTACGTGTTTCTCCTCTCTTTCTTCTCCTTTCTCCTATATCTCCCATTTTTTCCCCATTTAAAAGGAAAATATCATTATTTTGAGAAGGATAATCTCATTTTATAATGTGAAACCATTTCAAAAAAATTATGAAATACCTCTTGAAGTAATAAACATAAAATTTTACGTACCTCTTATCTTTGAATTGTGTTTAGCAAGCTTGTACATGATGGCATTGTGAAGAAGTGTTCTTCCATGTCCATTGTATTTCTTTTTTACCTCTTTTTAGGTGTTTTCAATATATTTTAAGGTCTAAAATTGTGTTCTTTCCATAATTAATGGACTCTATGTGTGAATCTTAGAATTCCTCCTTGCTTTATTCGTTGCTTTGTGAGCCTAGTTTATGAAATACTTATGCAGATTATTTAGTTTATGAGATTGTGTAAGGATTATATTATGATGAATCCATGTTTATTTCATTCTTATGTGAGTTCTAATTTAATTTTTTTCATCACCTTTGTATCTGTCTTAGTAACCCTATACCCCTTACCTATCCCTTTTCCAAGTAGTATCAATAGTTTAGGTGATCCAACAAGAGGAAGTTGACCTTTTCCAAAGGTTCAACCTCATTATAGGATACCCAAAGGATGAGGTTATTCCAATTTTGTGGCTTAGTTAGAGGGAGCCTAAATAAACCCCTCCAAGGGTAAAAATTAATTCCATAACATTTTTTTCATGTTTATTTGGACCACTTTCAAATAAGATTAGTCAAGTTTGATGTTGGTTTGATCAATTTGTAGCAATTATAGCTTTCATATTTTAGTATCTAGTGACTCCAAAGAACACTCAACATTCGGGTGGTAGAGAAATAGATATATTTCATTCCAAAAGTGATAATTCTTTTTGAATTTATTGAACTACCTTTAAACTTAGTAAAAAGGTTAAGATTTGTTAACACTCATCCCTATAAAGGAAGATTTAATCTTAAACTAGTTTCTAGGTTTACCTCTATAGGAATATCTTTGTTAGGACCTTTCACTACCATGGAAGCCCTTAGAGCTTTTCCTTTTATAGATTTTAATGGTTATAGTCCTTTGAACCTTCAACAGTATGACCCTATCGTAGTGGTAGCTCTTAAAGTGTTCCTTACTTCATGGGAGACTAATCTACAACTCTTTCTAAGCACCTTAGAAATATATCCAACTTTTGTAATATTCATGATATTAATAAAGAAAATGTGGCCATTAGGTTTTTGGCCATTTCATTCAAGGGTAAATCCTTGGATTGGTATAGAAACCTTACTGCTAACTCGATCACATCATGGGATCAGTTAGGTGATGCATTATGTAAGATATTTGAAGATAAAAGTGACCACTTGTCATTTACATAACAACTAACCACAATCAAGAGGGCCCCTCATGAGGTTATGTAATATTTAAATAAAATGTTTCAAAATAAATGGGATAGGATCCTAGTCTCTATTAAGATTGCTCCAAACTATGCTTTCCCTTACTATCTAAAATCCCTAAATAGTGATATTGAAGTAATGATTCAGTATATGGGGGAAACACACTACCAAATGCTTATGAGGTGGAAATTAGATTAGAGAATTATCTAGTACAAGATAGAAAACTTATACCTAGGAAACTAATGCCTTTATTTCCTAAGATTTAACCACCTCCTATCATCATTCTTCCCCTTGCTACCATTCCTCCTATGCCAACACTTGTTTCCATACTTATACCAAAGTAGGAAAAGGTTTCAACTAGTCAATCGAGTGATTTTCAAGAGTATAATTTTTTTTAAGAGCTTAAGATCATGTTTCAATCCTTTAGAAAGGAATTTGTGGATTTGAAGAGGCAACAAGCCCAATTTAATAGAACTTATCAAGCCCTATATCAGCCTCAATAGCAGTCTTATCAAGCAAATAAGCCACTCTAAAAAGGAAATTTCTAAGGACAAGGCCACCAACAAGACTAAGGATAGGGGAAACCTAATTATGTTATGCAAAATAGTTATTATCCAAATGCTACAAATACCTCTAATACTTTGGTCCCTACTCAGAATAACATTTCAAAAGAAAATGAGGGTACCATGCCTTGGAATTTATTCAATCAATCCATTATCCCAAACACTGAGTTCAATTAGGATTTCAATGATCAATGGCATCAGGGTGATAGCTATGGACATAATCAATATCTTATGGCTCATAACATGTAAGTACCTATGATGACAAAATTGGAAGAGCCACAACAAGGCCAAGGCCCTAATGAAGGACCAAACTAGTTGGTGCTATAATGGTTAATTCTAAGCGAGAAGAGTGTTATGGACTCAATTATCAAGCTAGTTATAGCCAAGAATACATTCTAGTGGTAGCTAATACAAGGTTCAAAAGAAGGAAATGGATGGTATACAGGGAGTAGTCAAAGAACCTCCTACTATTACTCCATTTCTATAAAAGCTAAAGGATCCTACTATTGCTCTAGAAGTTCTAATAAATCTAAAGAATCAGAATCAAGGGAATGCCTCTGTGTCCCAAAACTCACAAATTTAAAACATGATTGTGGCTCCTAACAAGCAAAGGTTGGTGGTTTGCCCATAAATATTTTTGAACAAATGAAAAATTCTAATGTGAGTGTGCCAATGTGGGATGTGCTTTTTATGCCTAGTCAGGTGAATATTCTTTAGGAGGGTTTGCCAAAGATCAATGCTTCTAAAGAGCCACCAAGTAAGGAAAATGTAGTTCTCACCAATGAAACCAAAGGACCTAATTAAAGGAAATCAAATAAAGTGGTCAAACCTCCTCCCTTATACATTTATGTAATCATTGGTGATTCCTTGGTACATAACTACATGGTAGTTAGTGGATCAAGTACTTTAGTGATGCCAAAGTTAATAACAGATCAACTTGAATTTAAGAATGGACCCCAATATAATGGAGTTTTAAATCTTTATGGATATTCCACCAAACTAAATGGCATCATCAAAGTTCTAAACTTGACCCTGCATGATTGTCCTAGTGTTTTAGTGGCTCAGGATGTGTTGATTCTAGATATGACTCCTCATTTTGCTCTATGCTTATCTAGAGACTTCAAAACAAAAATTAGGGGTTATCTAGTAGTAGATTGGTCTTGCATGGATTTTAGGATAAGGTATGGGACTAAGGTGTCTACCAAATATGATCCTAAAATTATGGGCCAAATAACTCAAACATCAATTATACCATCCTAGATGAGGATGACCACCTAATTGGTCAAGAACTAAACACTCATATTTATAAGATACCTGATATGTTCTTATATGATTTATGGAGTATAAATTAGCTAATTGACCCTTTATAATGCGTTGAAGAGAGAGACATGGGTGTTTATTGCTTGTATGAGGGGAATGAGTCCATGCCATCCCTCACTAAGCCACATGAAGATACTAGTAGTTTATGTAAATTATTCTTTGATGGATCAAGGAGTAAACATGGGGTTGATGTAGGTGAAATGCTATTATATCCCTCTAATGATAAGTAATTCACTTCTTATAGGTTCTCTTTTAATTGTTCTTGTAATGCATTTGAGTATGAGGGCCTTATCTATGGACTTCAATGGGATAGTAAGAGAAGAATCAAGTAGTTACAAGTATATGGGGATAGAGAGCTGATAGTGCATCAGGTCAAAGGCCAAAACATCATAAATAATTCATTAATGAAATCTTATAAACATAGAGTGTGGGATATTATTAAGTATTTTGAAGCCTTAAATACCCAAGCAGTGCCAAAGAACCAAAACCAACATGATGATAAGTTAGAAACTGTGGAAGCTCAGTTTGATATCCCAAATGAGTTAAAAACATCCAAAGAGTAGCCACATAAAATCAATCGAAAGACCATTAGTGCCAGATAATGAAACCCATTATTAGGTATTTAACAGTGATAATCACATTGCTTGTTTCTTACAATAAGAAGCAGAGTTTTCCTTAATAAACCAAAGTAAATTCCAACATTAGTATGAAGATAAAAAAATTTAGCTAAGGTTGTAGACACCGAAATTGTGTCTACTCCCTAGGTCGACTCCCCCCTTGGTCCCCTTTGGTCCCTTTCCACTTCCATCCCTAACCTATCTTATGTCTTATTAATTAGAAATAATTATCTATTTTAAATTAATATTTCTCCCCTCTCTCTCCTTCCCTCTCTCTCTCCCCATGCCACCTCACCACCCTTGGGTTCCTCTCCTTGGATCCCTTCCTCCCATCCCTTAATGACCTAAACCCCATTTATGGCCTATTCCTCATTCTCCCATGCCTATTTAGACCCTCTCGACCATTTTCCCACAGCCCTTTAACCCAGTGGCATGCAAGAATGGGAAGAAGGCTAAAATTAGCCTCTGTCCCCATTCTACAGCCACCGACATCGATCATTATTCAGTCGATGTCGACAGTTATGCTGGCGTCAGCAGCCTTCAAGACTGCATTCCACCTCCAAAATGTGGATCCTCTCTTTCGACCTCCTTCACCCCTGCTCTTGATCCGACTCTTGAATCCTTCAATCTTTCAATCTCCTTAGCGCCCGACTGCTAACCCTTTCACTATAGGTATCCACCAAACCTTTCACTCTCTTTCATAAGTCCTCCATATAGCAAACACCATCTATAGCAACAACAGGGACTCTGCCTTCGTCAACAGCATAAACAACAGCACCATCAACACTCCTTCTGAAAGCCATAGGTAAGTATCTTATCTGTGTTTTTATCATGTTTTTAGTTATTGCTTTCTAGTAATATCACCCCCCAGACTAGAGTGTCAACCAAGCCAGACCCGAATCCTTATTTCCATATCTCCCTATTGGCCTCCTCTACCCTTCTGTCCATTTGACATTCTGTCCATTTGACTCCCTTAGAATACCTTAGACCAGACCCTCAGACTACCTCAGACCATTCTCCAGACTGTTTTGCACATCCATAGACCCTGTACACAGACCACAAACCCATCCAGACCCCTTTTCAAACTTGTCTATAGACCACAGACCCATTCACAGACTACTACCCTGACCGATGCTGATCACAGAGACCACTGCCCTAACCGACATCGACAAACTAATTGACGTCGACAGACCTTGACAACCGATGCCAGTAGGACCACCGATGTCGGTGACTGTGACCAACCTGACAGCATCATTCAGGTAAGCATTTGCTTCCATTTCCTTTTTATTCTTTATCATTACAGTCTTTTATCATTCTACTATTTATCAGACATCCTTTTATCAATCAGTGGGTTGACATCCCTCAAGCTTTTGCTTCTAGGATCAAGCTTTTTCTTGGAAACCCACCATCTCCTCATCTAACGCCTTCTTTGTCTTAGTCTCTTTCTCTTGCAAGTGTCATCCTCCACAACCAAAGAGGAGTTCTCACAACGTCTGGATTGCGGTGCGCACGACTTCATCTAGGTACATACAAGCCTTAGACCATTTCTTTTAGTTTCTTATTCTCTCTTTGAATGTGAAAGCAAAAATCGTATAAAAACAAAGGTCTAACAAAATTCCTAAAGGGTTAGTCACCCTTGAAGGCCTTTTCCATGAAGGAGATCATATGAGGAAAGACAAGGAAATGATGTCAACTAATGAGTATAACTATGAAAGAGTTATTATCATCAAAGATAAGCTCCTCAAGCTTGGAAAGGTAAACCCTAAGACTAAAAATCATGTTTTCATTGAACTTTGTAGAGAATATGTAAACATATTTTATTGGGAATATAGCGAATTGAGAGGATTTAATCCCAAGCTAGCCCAACACACTATAAAATTGGAGGCTAATGTTAAGCTTGTTAGGTAAAATAAAATGCTTATCAACCCAAAAATTGAAGAGATAATGAGGAAATAATCAAATAAAATGATTGAATCCAATATCATCTTTCCCATCAAGTACTCCTCATGGGTATCCAACTTGGTACCTAGAGGAAGAATAATGGGGAGATCGAGTTGTGTGTTGACTTTAAATATTTGAATAGCATCTTTTTAAAAGATCACTAACCCTTACCATCCATGGAACAACTCCTTCAGATGGTTTCTAGTTTAGAATGCTTCTCTCTTTTGGATGGGTACTCAGGGTACAACTAGGTTCTGGTAAGATAAGAAGACCAATACAAAAATACCTTCACCATAAAGTGGGGAACATACACTTATTAGAAGATGCCTTTTGGCCTGTCAAATTATATGGAAACTTTTTAAAGAGCCATGGACATGACTTTATAAATATTTTTAAATTAGATGGTGCTAGTCTAATTGGATGACATAATGGTTTTCTCCAAGAAGGCTAGTAAACACTTGGATCACCTAAGATTGATCTTTGAAAGATGTAGAGAATATAAGATCTCATTTAATCCCAAAAATATGTTTTTTTTAATTAGGGCAAACTCTTGGGATGTATTATCTCAAAATATGGTTTATCTATTGATCCTGATAAAATAAGTGGCATCTTGGCATTATACTTACCCAAGCATAAGAAGGGACTCTAGAGTTTCCTTGGGAAAATAAAGTTCATGAGGAGGTTTATATCTAGTTTTGCTAGCTTGGTCAAATCCATCACTTCCATGCTAAATAAGAACGAAGTTTTCACTTGGTCAAATGAAGGTAAAACAACATTTGAGGCTATCAATCAAGCCATTTACCAAGCACCCACACTTATGAATCTTGATTTCTCAATGAATTTCATATTGTATACCTTTTCCAATATTGACAATATATTAATTATGTTGAAGTAAAATAATGGTGAATGACTTGAGCATCTAATTACATTTTTTAACCAAGGGCTTGAGGGGTTCAAGGTAAGGTATACTTTTGTATAAAATCAAGTCCTTATTATAGTAAGAATATTTAAAAAGTTTAGACCAATGCTCTCCAATAACAATATTTATCTTATGGTGTCTCATCCTAGAGTGATGGACTTCTTTCTTCAAAAAGACTTGAATGAGAAGAGAGCTAGTTGTATTACCAAGGTCATAGAGTATGACATGGAGATCAAGTTCACTAAGCTAGTGAGGGGCAAAGGATTGTGTGAGCATATGGTTGATGACCTTAAGAAGATAAATAAGTTGTCTTGGTGACACAAGAAAATTCACAAATAGATGTACCTCCACCTCACACTATCTAGCTCTTAGATATAACAAGGTTCTTGATAATAGGTGAATACCCACAAGGTATGGATAGAGAAAAGAGAATATATTTTAGACTTTAGTCCATACCTTATGCATTGGTTGATGGGGTCCTATTTAGAAAAGAACTCAATGGAGTACTTCTTAAGTGCTTTAATGATGACCAAGTGACTAGGCTCTTTGAGTAATTTCATGATGGGCCTATAGGAGGCCATTTTCCCCCAAGGAATACAACATTAAAGGTGATGAGAGTTGGTTATTACCATCCCAACCTCTTTAAGGATGCCTATGTATGGGTGATAAAATGTCAAAAGTGTGCTCTCTTAGTAGGCAAGCAAACATTGATAGCCCTTTCTCTCAACCTAATTCAGGTAGAACAACCCTTCATGCAGTGGGGATTGGACTACATAGGAATGATTAATCCACCTTCTAGTGGAGGACACAAATGGGTAATTATTGCTCCTAACTACTTCACCAGGTGGGTAGAATCAATTATCCTAAAAGAATATAATGAAATAATAGTGTTAGACTTATATGATAACATAATAACAAGGTTTAGTGTACCATAAATAATAATTTTAGATAATGCCTTAAAATTTATTAGCATGAGGATAACTGAATGGGTACTTCAGCTAGGCATCTACCTTAGTACATATTCAAATTACTACCCCTAAGGTAATGAGTTGGTAGATTTAAAAAACAAAAAAATGATAAGGATAATCAAGAGGACTATGGAAGAGAATAAGAGAGTGTGGCACATGAAGTTAAGGAAAAACTTATGGGTTTATAGAGTGAATCCCAAAGTTTCAATTGGAAACTCACCATTTATCTTTGTATATGGGAGGGAGACCAAATTTCCCATCTCTCTTGAGTTACCTACCTTGGAGTTATCTCATTGGCTTGATCTGATGGAGAGTGAACCTATGAGAATGATGATGGAAAAGCTCATGGAGCTTGAAGAAGCAAGGGACCTAATAATGAAGACACTAGAGTCACATCAATCTCAACTCAACAAATCCTTTGACAAGAAAGCCATAGTAAGGGAATTCAAATAAGTGGATCTAATACTCAAGTGGGATTTAAATAAGGTCAATCTAGATAACCATACCAAGTTTGACATCTTATGAAGTATCCCTTACTTGATCTATAGATACAAATAGTATAATGCTTTTCAACTTGCCTAGTGGGATGGAGAGGTATTACCCATCCCAATTAATGGGATTCATTTAAATCCTTTCTATTAAAAGAGTTTGTAACCATTGTATATGTTGTACATTTTATAGTATATTTTGGTGTTATCCTCTAAGTACCTTGTGCACTTTCTTTTCAATTGTTTCCCTTCCCTAAGTTCCTTGGGCATAGTGTTTGTTTTGTTCTTGTTGCTCTTATTACTTCAAGAGGAGGTTTTCAGAAAGGGATAAATTTATATTAGTTTCATATCAGTGTGGAAAGAAAAACTTGTGACCCTATATTCCTAATAGATTAGACAAGGCAACTAATCTAGTTCTCAAGAATAACACTCATGCTTTCTAGTTGAGTCACTAGAAATGTTGGCCAAATTTGGCCTACATATGAAACTTTGCCTAGATCTAGACTGAGAATATGAGTAAATTCCTAGTTGAGAGAGTGATCTAATAGTAGAAGGAGAATACAAACTTTATGACCCTATCACATGTCACAAGCTTTTGAAACACTTTAAGCAAGCTTAAAGTGTGAATTTAGTGATTTAGAGGAACCAACCTATCATAGCATCTCATGCAGGACAAAACATGCCAGTTTGGTTATGCATTTAATAAGTGTACTTAAGAAGCCAACCTAGGTTAAATAACTTCATGAAAATGATGTATTTTTTGCCAATGTCATCCCATAAAAATTTGGTGTCTTGATGTGTTTTCTATCTCAAGATAAAGATGACCTAGTAGTATGAGACGTGCCTGAAAATGTCAAATTAAGGCCATAGGGAATAACCATTTGGATTTAAAAATATTCAAATAGGTTGAAATTAAATGCAAGGCTGCCAATTTTAAAACCTCACTTGATTAGATCAAAGATCAATGGCATGCAGGTGATAGTAAGGCTAATAAGTCAATACAGATCTATGGTGCATATTCAATTATGAAATTAAAGATCAATGATGAGCATAAGGTCAAAAGGTTAAAGGATCCTAAGGATAAATATGATGGTTCCATGTGTCATGATCATGGTGAATAAGTAGATCAATGGCCTATATATAACTTTATGTATCAGTTTCATATCAGTGTGGAAAGAAAGACTTATGACCCTATATTCCTAATAGATTAGACAAGGCAACTCATCTAGTTCTCAAGAATAACACTCATGCTTTCTAGTTGAGTCACTAGAAATGTTATCCAAATTTGGTGCCTACATATGAAACTTTGCCTAGATCTAGAGTGAGAATATGAGTAAATTCCTAGTTGAGAGAGTGATCTAATAGTAGAAGGAGAATACAAACTTTATGACCCTATCACATGTCACAAGATTTTGAAACACTTTAAGCAAGCTTAAAGTGTGAATTTAGTGATTTAGAGGAACCAACCTATCATAACATCTCATGTAGGACAAAACAAGCCAGTTTGGTTATGCATTTCATAAGTGTACTTAGGAAGCCAACCTAGGTTAAATAATTTCATGAAAATGATGTATTTTTTGCCAATGTCATCCCATACAAATTTGGTGTCTTGATGTGTTTTCTATCTCAAGATAAAGATGACCTAGTAGTATGAGACGTGCCTAAAAATTTCAAATTAAGGCCATAGGTAATAACCATTTGTATTTAAAAATATTCAAATAGGTTGAAATTAAATGCAAGGCTACCAATTTTTAAACCTCATTTGATCAGATCAAAGATCAATGGCATGCAGGTGATAGCAAGGTTAATAAGTCAATACATATCTATGGTGCATATTCAATTATGCAATTAAATATCAATGATGAGCATAAGGTCAAAAGGTTAAAGGATCCTAAGGATAAATATGATGGTTCCACGTGTCATGATCATGGTGAATAAGTAGATCAATGGCCTATATATAAATTTATGTATCAGTTTCATATCAGTGTGGAAAGAAAGACTTGTGACCCTATATTCCTAATAGATTAGACAAGGCAACTAATCTAGTTCTCAAGAGTAACACTCATGCTTTCTAGTTGAGTCACTATAAATGTTGGCCAAATTTGGCCTACATATGAAACTTTGCCTAGATCTAGACTGAGAATATGAGTAAATTCCTAGTTGAGAGAGTGATCTAATAGTAGAAGGAGAATACAAACTTTATGACCCTATCACATGTCACAAGCTTTTGAAACACTTTAAACAAGCTTAAAGTGTGAATTTAGTGATTTAGAGGAACCAACCTATCATAGCATCTCATGCAGGACAAAACATGCCAGTTTGGTTATGAATTTAATAAGTGTACTTAGGAAGCCAACCTAGGTTAAATAACTTCATGAAAATGATGTATTTTTTGCCAATGTCATCCCATAAAAATTTGGTGTCTTGATGTGTTTTCTATCTCAAGATAAAGATGACCTAGTAGTATGAGACGTGCCTGAAAATGTCAAATTAAGGCCATAGGGAATAACCATTTGGATTTAAAAATATTCAAATAGGTTGAAATTAAATGCAAGGCTGCCAATTTTCAAACCTCAGTTGATCAGATCAAAGATCAATGGCATGCAGGTGATAGTAAGGCTAATAAGTCAATACAGATCTATGGTGCATATTTGATTGTGCAATTAAAGATAAATGATGAGCATAAGGTCAAAAGGTTAAAGGATCCTAAGGATAAATATGATGGTTCCATGTGTCATGATCATGGTGACTAAGTAGATCAATGGCATAGATTTGATCAATTAGATCAAATATCAATGACATGTGTTTGATTATGCAGATGAAGATTGATGATGTACATGAGGTCAAGAAGTTAATGAACCCATATTGCATGAAAGGATGCCACATGTCATAAGCACATTAATTGGCTGGAGACTAAAAATAAGATCCATAAATGGCATGTGGGGCTGTCAAGTGTCATGATCTTGAACACAAATCAAATATCAATGGTAACATTGAATTTCAAGGCCAAGAGACTCTCAAAGAGATCAACAAGGAAAATATAATTAAATACCTAGAGGGCAAGAAATGAGGACACATGTATGAGGCAATAATAGTCAAGTTTTAAAAGGAAATAAATAACATGGTAAGGAGATACCACATAGATAGACACATCAGATCAAAAGGTTTCACCACCTAGGGAGGCAAGTGTATAAATACGAGATCAAAATATGATTTTGGGTTACTACAATAAGTTCTTTAAATTCATAGGCCATCATTAAGGCTTAATTTAGATCCTTGGTTTGAATATTTAGAACCTAAAAGCCCTATTTTTTGGTGTTGTACAATCATTACATGAATTTATTCATCACTCTTTAAATGGATCCATGTGTACAATAAGTTCTTGGATTCCATAATGTTTAGGGGCAGAATAGGTCCATTTAAACCTAATGGAGAACAAAAGTGGGATACTAGATTTTGGAATGAGACTAATCCTGATGGGTCTTCATTAAGATCATGAATATATGAAAACCAATAAATGGGATTGGTTTTCATCTAAATTAGACCTATGTTTAGGGTTTGAATTAAGGGCAGAGTTGTGATCGAGAAAAGAGCATTAGATGGGACACCAGGTGAATAAATTCAAGTGATTGTTTGATAACTTAAAGGGCATACCAAGACAAAGAAAAGTGATACAATATCATTATGATGATGAATATTTTGGTGGTTTGAGAGTGTAGTTAGATCATTCATTGAATTTTTAGAGTCTCTAGAGACATTTCCTTTTTAATGGATCATGACTCATCATCCTCAACAAGTTCTTGTCTTCTACTGTGTTTCTTAGCTAATGAGGGGAATTGAAGACTCTTTGAGCTAATGAAAGTTAATTTATTTAGGAAGTATTATTCCCAATTGATCCAAAGGTGGTTGAGAATTAATATAGGGTGGATTTAGTTTATTTATTGATTTTTGATTTCATGCTTCTCCTCTCTCTCTTCTCTTTTCTCCTATATCTCCCATTTTCCCCCATTTAGAAGGACATTCTCATTATTTTGAGAAGGAGACTCTCATTTGATAAGGTGAAATCCTATCAAAAATTTTATGAAATAAATATTGAAGAAATAAAGATAATATTTCACCTACCTCTTGCCTTTCAATTATGTTTATCAAGCATGTACATGATGGCATTGTGAAGAAGTGTTCTTCCATGTCCATTGTCTTTATTTCTTTCTTATGTTTAGGTGTTTTCAAGCTATTTTAAGGTCTTAAATTATGATATTTATACCATTAATGTATGCTTGGTATTAATCTTAGAATTTTTCTTTGCTTCATTCATTTCTTCATGAGCCTAGCTTATGAAATACGTATGTAGATTATCTAGTTTTTGAGATTGTGTGAGCAAGGATTGTCTTATGATGAATCAATGTTTATTTCATGCTTATGTGAATTATCATTTAATTTTGTGAATCACCTTTTTATCTCTCTTATTTATCTATCACTTTTCCAAGAAATAGTATTAGTTTTTCTCTCTTAGTTATCTATCCTTTTTCTAAGCAGTAGCATTAGTTTAAGTGATCCATTAAGAGGAACTTAACCTTATTTAGAGGTTCAACCTCATTATAAGATACCCATAGCCTAGGTTTGTTCCATTTTTATGTATTAGTTGGAGAGAGATTGAATAACCCCCTCTAATGGTGAAAATTAAGTTCATAATAATTCTTAGAGTGTGCATTCTTCCCTTTAGTTTATTTACCTTGTGTTGCTTTCATACATCTCACATCTATGTTGAAACATTGATGTTATAATCCATTAGGAATTTGAAGCTAGTTTGTATGCCTTGTTTAATTCTGATAGGAGTATGAGGGTCATGTGAAAATAATCTTGGTGTATCACCCCCTTAGAATAAGTTCATTTTATGTAAATTTTTAACTCTTTTCCCACAAGCAAGCACTAGTTTAGGTGATAAGCATTACAAGTTACATTCAGGGAGTTAGCCCTTAAATCTAGAGGCTTAAATCCACCATAAGTAAACCCACACACCTAGAAGTATTCATATGTTTCCAAAATTTGGAAGAGCCTTAAACACCCTCTTCTATGGTGTAAGATTTGGTGACAATAGGCCCAACATTTCCTTTTTTTTAAGGGATCAATCACTAACCCTTTTTTGTTGACCATTCCCTTGAGGGGGAACATACAGTTCATATATTTTCATTAAAGTCATAGGCATACAAGTCCTTTTCATTATTTGAGAATATGTTACTATGCCTATAAATTTAAATGCCTTCCTAAATAAGGGAAAATTGTAGACACCTAAAACTAGCCACAACTAGCCTTCGACTATACTTTAGACTAATTCCTACTAACCATTGAAAATTAATCCCAAGAATCATTGAATGTCCAAAATTTTATTATGCATCATTCATCAAATCTTAGAATCATGTAGATACATCCTTAATTGGGGTATCTTATCATATGTAATAAAAACCTCTCATGGATTCATCCTTAATCACCTTGCAACATCACAATAATCAATTTGGAATATGGACCTATTAAGTGGGGCATATGAACAAATATTAAATCTTGAAAGAGCTAAAAATATAAGCATAATTAATTAACAATGTAAACAAAATTAATTGTCTAGTTGAATTATCAATTTGAAATTAATGAATATCTAAAAAAATAAATTCAAATATTTGAATATCCTAGCCTTTCATCATTGCTTTTATGAGTTGTCAAGCTCTTTAAAAATATCCCAAAACATCTCATTTTAGAGGCCCATATCTAATAATTTCAATCATAATTACTTGACAAATATTAACTCTATTAGGGTTATATTTGACTCATCTAGGTTAAGTTTGAACCTATTCCAAGTGTTAACTCACCTTTACTTCACCTTAGGTGAGAGTTAAATCTATTTGATATAAATACAATGCCATGCCTTTTCATTTTTAAGATCTCATAAGCCAAAGTTATAATGCAAATTTCGAGAGAGAGAAGCCATTTGATTTAGTGTTATAATGTCAAATTTACCTTCCAAATGGTGTTATAATGCTAAAATCATGAGCCCAACAACATAAATCTACATCAAATCCAATGATGCCAAGGAGATATGGAACCAACAAGATTTATTTACTAAAGACTCTTTGATGCACAAGCTAAACAAGCCAATCAACAAATCATTTGGAGCTCTCAAGGAAGGTAAAAGATTTTTTGTATTTTACATTTTAGTTTTGCTTTCATTTGTCTTTTGTTAGTAAGCTTTCCCTGAGTTCTAGGTTTGGAGTGTAAGTGTTAGTGTGTTTTTATTCAAGTTTTACTACTTAAACTAACATATTACTAGCCTCCCTACTTGGATTCCTATGATCATAATCAGTTATTATGTATCCTAGATTATTGATGAGCTTTAGAGACATAATATTTTGGCCTGATCCATTATCTATGAGGACACACTTCACTTTCTTCTATATGATGACAACTTCAATGTATAATGGATTATTATGAAGAGGGCCAAGGGATGACATATCACTTTGGTTGAAAGATAACTATTAGCCTGGGATAGATGTCCAACAAAGCTTGGAATTTATCTAGGGATATGTCATTGGGTACTTGGGATTAGGATAATAACTCTATTAAGATGTTCTTATGGATGGTAAACATGTGCAACAAATCCAAAATGGAAAGTGTGTGGGCATATTTTGTAATTGTTCCAAAATATCAAATGTTTTATCCTTCGCAAAGGCATATGGCTTGTTCCTAGCTATAATGGTGGGTTGGATGGGTGTAGTGGCATATGGTTGTGAGCCTAATATGGTAATATTTGACTTCCAAGTTGTGATTGCATAATCAAGATTAGATATAAGACCATTGTTTCTAGTAAATGATAGTGGAAGGTGACCAAATATGATAAGTCTCACTTTCCAGTGCACTTATACGTGGTCATGAGTCAATGAAGTTATTGATATAAGGTCTAAAAGTAGTAATCTTTGCTTGCTGGTACATCTATATGTAGTCATAGGTCAAGGAAGGATCAATGGCATAGGTTAGTTGGTTGGAATTGGTTAGCAAGTCCTATTTAGTTTATACTTGGTCTTGGATTAATAGAGATGGTAGAAATGTGACCTCCTTTAATATGGCCTACAAGTTTGCTGTAAACATGTGAAACTACATGGTAATTATGTTGGTTGTTGGCATCATTCTAGCCTTAGTTCCATCCACTTGGTTGATATTGATTTTGTTGCTAATATTGTTATTATCTGGGTTGTTGATACTATTGGTTTTGTTGTTGTGGTTCTAGCCTTTATTGTTTTTGTTGGTTATTATGATGTTTTAGAAAAGGGTTTTGATAAAATAAGAAGGTTATGGTTTGATGTAGAATATCCATTATCTAATTTTATCTCCTTATTTTCCAACATATTTTGATAAGATATTTGATTTGCACACAACAACGTAGGTTATATCCATTAACTTGATGGTATTCAAAAAATTCATTTTGTCGATACCAATCTAGATAAGGTATTCCCTCAGGATAGTGATTCAATATTGGCCAACTAATCAGATTAACATTGGCTATTTTGTGAAACATTTCTTTAATAGGCTCTCCAAGTTTGTTGAAAACTTGATGAGTAGGACCATTTTACCTTTGAGGAGGGGTTTACAAAGGCAAACATTATTATTTTTGTTGATCCAGTCTAGGATGATGTGAAGGTTGTATATGTTGAATAGATTGTTGGTGGGAAGTAATTTGCATTTCTATCATTAGCTAAGTAAATGATGTTTTCACCATTTATGCATGTTGTGACTTTGTTACTCCATTTATAACAACATTCTTATTATGATTAAACTACTTGGAATTTTCATAATTGTTGGCCTAGCTTGGTGCCAATGCTTACACTTGGACTTGGTTGTGGTTCTAATTTTGGTCATTTCTTTGGTTTTGATTTGATGAGGTAAGTTTGATGATCCCTTTGTTAATAAGGGACCTTTAAATTATCAAATCTTTGTTGATTATTTCCTTAAAGGTATGTGCACATTACAACTCCAAATGGTAAGATATCTCATTATGTAATTTTTTGGTAAACATGGTGGCCTATTGCTTATCTGGTAAACTATGGGTGAAGTGGCTTGAAAGTGATCTCCATAAATATAAATAAATTGAAAAAATTTCAGCAGCCTTCTATTTGGTTGAGTCAAATCAACCAATGAAATCTCATGTTCTAGATTATAAGAGACATGTTACACAAACTTGTCTAAAAGGTCATCAAAATTAGATACTGAGTTCTTCAAAAAAATTAGGAACCACTCCAAATCCTTTCCTAATAAAATATGAGGAAACAAAATTAGGAGGTATATGTCACTATAAGCCACTAATTGACATTAAAAAAGCATTTATTTAAATAGGATTTGGGCTCTCCTTTACCCTTAAAACTGTCAAACTTTGGTGGTTTGTACCTTAGAGGAAATGGAATTTTTAGATACTCCATGTTGAATGGGTAGGAGCACACATCATCCAATTATAAAATTCTTGGCCTATTTTATAGCTTGGATGGCAATAATTCCATCCTTCATTTGTTGTAGTTCTTGTGCTAGGAAACTTGATGGAACATTGACCTAAGGTAGAGGATGGGTAGTCAAAAGTGGATTATTTTCAATAGGGTATAATGGAAGCATGGTTTGTTGTGGAATGTTGGTTTAGTTAGGGAATTGATCAGGAATATACATTCATAGATTAGGATGCAATTGTTGGAATTGCATGCATTATATTGTGATATTCTAGTTAGGATTAGCTATGTAGGCCTAGCTTTGGGGGAATTGTGGCTAGGATGGAAGGATATGGATATGGGTGAAGTATTTTTCCTATTGAGTTTAAATATGGACTTGTTATTGACTAGTCAAACCTTGCTGAATAAGGGGAACTTATTGTGAATACTATTGTTATATTTATGGCACATTTGGAACAAAAGTAATTGTTACCTGATTGACACTTGTGAAATAATAAAACCTCTTAGTTGTGTGATCCCTTATTTTAGAGTATATGCTTGTAGAGTGTTTAAAATTTGTCACTAACCAATAGACATACGTTATTGATTAAATGATATTTGTAAAGGTATGTTGGTTTATGACTAAAGATGTATATTTTTTACTACCTAACTAGGTGGAACAATGGTTTCCCCCTATTGAGGTGGAAAAATGTTTTTCTTCTAATGCATTGGTATATTATACTATGCCTATTATTATATAATTTTATTCATCACCTTCTATGGTGTAGTAACATTCATCACATTTTATTGAGGTAAGGCACTATTTGTTATTTGACTACTTAATCATTTTAGTTACATGATTGAAGAAGTAGCTAGTTGAGGATTAGAGGTAGCTTATTATGGTTAGGAGGTAGAAGTTCCTACCCATTTCTATTATGAAACATTCATGGTGTTAACTAAAGGTATATTTTATTTTAAATTAGTTGTTTATGTAGTTACACCACTTTGGCTTGGATTGGATGGCACTTGTGTTTATCCACTATGTTTAACACATTCATCTACATAAAAGTAGTAGACACGTCTTCGATGGCTAGGGCATTGAAAATGTTTCCAACTGAAGTGATTTGTGTTAATGGGTCTGTACCCAAATTTTCTTGGCTTGTCAATTTAATTAAGATTCCTATTAAAGGAACTATCTCTATAATAGGAGCATTTGACATGGTCATATTATGGAAATTATGTTCTAAGTTCAAATATGTTTGTTATGTTATTTGCATCTATATAAAATGGTCCTCTATGAGGCCCTTTATTATGACAATCATATGTGGGTCTTGATATGACATCACCACTAGAGATTGAGGATTGCTAGAAGTGGCCTATTCAATTTTTTGATTGTAAGGCATATTGTAAGGCACTCTAACTAGACTAGGTAAATTTTCATGGGAGAAGTCTACTAGAAACTTATCCCCTACCTCTGTGGATATAATTAAAACTTTGTACTTATTTAAAATCAAGTGATGATAAAAAAAATAGGGATCCTATATCGATGGCATCATAATGTAGTAAATTTGTTTATCTTGGTCTATAATTGAAGGTATGCTAGCTAGGTATTACACTATTTGTTCTTGGTCCTGAACTAAGTATGAAGGCATGTTGACAAAATAGTGATCTAAAGGATTTTGGATTTGTTCCCTAGTTTGAGTACTGTAATGAGGATAGGTATTTGTATCATAAAATACATTTTCAAATAGGGTCTTAAATAAAGTCATCTTGTACGACCACATTATCATATCCTAAATTATACATGGATCCAATAAAAGTATAGAAATACATATTCAAATCAATGATGAATGCTTCATGAAAAATTCCTATAATTATATTAAATATTAAAATCAATGCCCAAAGGATAAATGGTTCAAACCTAGTCTAACTTGGTTAAAGGATGGAGCTATATCTCCAAAAAGGCTTATGATAAAATTAGAATGCCAAACTCTAGGTTCAAATTATTTAAAATAAATCTAACCTAAGAAAACAAAAGTTTCTAGGTATTTTGGTAAAACAAGGCACAAAATCTAAGATCAAAATAGGCACATGCTAGGTCTTTTAGCAAAACAATGCACAAAAGCTAGACTTTAAAAACAAGGTGAGAGATTTAATATAACAATTCTAGAACACTTCAGCATAAAATTGAAATGGAAATAGGATATTTCTCCCAAATCTAGGCACAACCAATAGTTTTCAAATTGAATAAAGAATTAAACTAATTTACACAACCCAAAAGAGAAAGATCGATGTCTTGGCCAAAATTACATGAGGTATAGGCATAAATCAATCAATGTTTAAATTTTAACTTGTCAAGGTTAATTAAAATCTCAATTTATAAAAATAGGCTTATTTGAATAAACAACAAACTAGACAATCATTAACGACATAATGACATTAGGTGAAGATCTAAGAGGCACACATGTCTTTGGTTTTGAAATATTAATTTTGACACAAGGAAAAAAAGTCTAAGAAATGATTCGAGTAGTGTAATGATGTTATCTCACTCTAAATATGTGACTTATGGTTTATTTTAAGAATCCAAAGCATACAAATTTAAATGAATTGGGCAGTGTAATGTTACCTTTTCCCATCAAGTAACACATATGTAAAGATTCATCAAAATATTGAGGCACATGCATGGTGTCAAATAGATGGCATAATGCCTCCTCAAATAATATAATGATGTATAATAAAAGACTCATTTGGATATGCTGTAACAAAAAAAATAGATAGTATGACTCAAGACCATGTAATAAAATTTTAAAATGACATAAACACCTAAGTGTAATGTCTTAGATCCTAAAACTAACAAGGTTTCATAATATTGTTGAATTCTATCAATATACTCACTCTTGGGAGGATTTTATGTGTTAATACAAAAATAAAAGCACATGAAAAGTAGGTTTTTTAGGCCCCCCCTTCTCCCAATAGTTTTTACTATGACATGGAACTTTGGGCTACTTGTCTTGCATCAATATTATGTATGTGACAAATGGGGTTGTTCCAATCTATCAATTTTCATGCATTTCTAGATGGTCCCAAGTATGGATAACATTAGATACATAATCACATCAATTGTATATGCATCAACCATATTGTTTTGAAAAGGTCTTGTCCTTTTCATAAATACTACATCAATTACTTGGTTAGTGTAGTGTGATGTCCAAGTTACCCCTATGGTCTAAGTTAGAGTACTACTAATAAAACTTGCTTTCATCACTCAAAATAAGAATTTATGGGTCACCCTTGATTTATATACCCCACCATGGAGTTGGTTTGAAATTATGCTAAGATATGAATTCATGAGTCAATGATTCCTTAAAAAACTTGTGAGGAGGTGATGAACTCCCACTTGCAAGCCAAAATGCATAAAAATAAAAGACAAGTGAAAAGACTCTAGCGTTTCATTTGGATCACCCAAATCATATGGATTTGAGGAAGGCCTTAATGATGTCCTTTACATGATTTTGGATTAAAATAAACCAATGTAAATAATGATCAATTTTAGTCACTTGAGTTCCCTAAAGGGGATAGGGGGAAAGCATACATGCATCAATTATTTTACTAAAATAAATAAATTCAAAAAATAAGTAATGAAAATGAAACTCTTAAGAGAATTTATCTTGTGTGATAGTTCATTTTAATCACCAAAATTAGATGTGTTTTGAATTTTAATCCCTTTGGCACTTGTTGAACAACTTTCAAAAACTTTAAAAACATCTAAGGCATGAACAATAAACTAAGTTCATTTTAAACACCTAAGAAAAAGTATGCAAGTTTTAACCATGTTCAAATTTGATCTTTTTCACCTTAGGAACTACAATTGTTATAGGGTTTTTACCTTCTTAGAATACCAAAATTTAGTGAACAAATAACATTTTGAAATAAGCTCTTAGGTTTCTCTATTTTTCTATCTCAGAGATCGACATTGATCAGCACAGGGATTGATGTCGGTCTACAAGGATTGATGTCAGTCAATCTAAAGGGATTGATATCAATCGACACATATCAATGTTGGTTTCATATAAAACATATAAAAATAAAAATATGGTTTGACAAAAATATTATTATCCAAATGAGCTTTAAAACTAACAAATAACACTACATCATGTAGGCAACTAATCAGTCAAACAATAGTCAAGCCCTCAAACACAAAATAAAAACCATAAAAATTGAGAAAAATATCTTTGAATCACATTTTTACCATGATCTATTATCCACATAGGAGTCAATGTTAGTTTTGGTAGGATTGACATCAGTCATAGGGAATCAACACCAATATTTGTATAAATTATATGTCACTAAAAAATATAATACGTGAAAAATTAAGTTAAAACTTGAATTTTGAAGATTCTTAAGCATTCATTATAAAAAATAAAAACAACATATTAATATCCTTTGTTGTATGGTATACTTGACATCCCAATAGGTGTTCCATTTTTTATCATAGGAATCCAAGAAGGGAGGTTAGTATAGTTTTAGTTCAAGTAATAAAAACTCAAATAAACATACTAACACTTACACTCCTAACCTAGATACTAGGGAGAGCTTAGTAACAAGAGATAAAATAAAGTACAATAAAAACATAAAAGACAATATATCTTTTACCTTCCTGAGAAATTATAAATGCTTTTTTGAGTGGCTTGCCTAGCTTGTGCATCAAGAAGTCTTTGGAAAATGAAGCTTATTGGCTCCTTCTCTCCTTGACACTATGACTTATGATGTTGCTTTGGCTTAAGATTTTATAATTATAAAACTACTACAAATCTTGTATCTATCCAAATTA
Organism: Torreya grandis; assembly: GCA_037957365.1. Classification (NCBI taxonomy): domain Eukaryota; kingdom Viridiplantae; phylum Streptophyta; class Pinopsida; order Cupressales; family Taxaceae; genus Torreya; species Torreya grandis. The sequence continues at coordinate 1,784,842 of JARHVA010001999.1, read as the reverse complement.
ACATTATAACTTTGGATTATGAGTGCTTATAAATGAAGAGGCATGGTCTTGTATTTATAGCCTTAGAAATTAACTCTCACCCAAGGTGAGTCAAGGTTGAGTTAAGGCTTGGAATGGGTTCAAACTAAATCTATGTGAGTCAAATATAACCCCAATAGAGTTAATAGTTTTCAAGTAATTATAATTTTAAATTAATATGCATGGCTCTAAAAATTAGATATTTTAAGATATTTTCAAAGAGCTTAACAACTCATAAAGGCAATTATGAAAGGATAGGATATTTTAAATTTTTTAATTTCTTTTTTTAGATTTTCATTAATTTTAAATAGATAATTCAACTAGGCATTTAGTCTAGTTTATATTGTTAATTTATTTTGATTATCCTTTTATCTCTTTCAAGATTTAATCAAGTTTTTAAGTGCCCTATTTAATAAGTCCATGAGCCAAATTGATAGTTATGATGCCACAAGGTGATTAGGAATGAATCTGTGAGAGGTTATTATTGCATATGATAGGATAGCCCAATAAGAGATGTCTCAACATGATTATAAGCTCTGATGAATGATGCATAAACAAATTTAGGATGTTCAATGATTCCTAGGCTTAATTTTAAATGGTTGTTAGGAATCGGTCTAAATTCTGGTTGAAGGTTAGTTGTGGCCAGTTGTGACTAGTTTTAGGTGTCTACATTGTATACATACCTTGAATTACCTTTATTTATTAATGGTTATGTATTGTATTTTTAGTCTTTATCATGGAAGGAGTAACAATTGTATTGGATAAATCCTAGGTGTACAATGCTAGAGATAAAAACAAGCAAACATAGAAAAAACATGATAAATAGTAAACTTTCATATTAAGAAAACTCACTTGGAAAATTGGCAAGCTAGAAAAATACCAAGGAAAATGAATAAAATAGGGTAAATCAGATAACCAAAAATCCAAGGCTAATAAATGACCAAAATACTCAAAAAATACATCCTAAGTATGAAAATTAAAAATCTAGATTAAAATAAAGACATATGAAACTAAATAATGGAACCAACATCAGTGTGAGAGAAGTAACAATCCATACTAAACAAAGATTGAAAAATGGGAAATGAGAAAGAAAAAATCATCAATGAGAGAGAGGTAAAAATCCATAATCAAAGATGAAAAAATAAGAAATGTAAACAACATTGATGAAATAGAAGTACGAATCCATACTCAATCAACAAAAAAAAAATAAAAAGTGATTAAATAAATGAAACGAAATGCCTTGTAAAAATTTGAAAAATAAAATTCATGGTCCAAAACATAACTAAGGGTGATCTTAGGAAGATAAGGCAATCATTAAAATAGGAGCTAACAACAACACCAAGATGCAACTTCTAGTCTAATTATGGATGAACTAAAAGATTCATATTATGAGCATGTCTAAAAGAGATAAAGAATAGGAAATATATAAATTGGGAAAATATTAATGAAAAACTTGCACATCAATGGGGTAAATGAAATGGGTGGTGGGGGAAATAAGGTGGTACCAAGGTGAAAATAGAACCCTAGATAAATCACCCTATCCATGAAAATTTGGGTTAATGAGTGAAGTATAAATATCATCTCATGAAGGCTATATATGAAATAAAATTAAAATGTAACTACCTTCCCACAACATGTTTCCCACTCCTCAAGATCCCTTATAGAGCTATCAATAAATTACGTAGATTAGATACTTACATGATAAAATAGGTGGCACTATGTGTGTGTGTGTGTGTGTGTATACACATATATATATGTATATGTACATATATATATATATATATATATACATATATATATATATGTACATATACACATATATATATGTATATGTACATATACACACACACACACACACACACACACACACACATATATGCATATACATATGCATATACATATATATATATATATATATATATATATATATATATATATATATATATATATATATATATATATATATATATATATATATATATATATATATATATACACATATATATATATATACATACATACATATATATATATGTATATATATATATATATTATATATGTATATATATATATATATATATACATATATATATATATGTATATATATATATATATACATATATCTGTGTGTGTGTGTGTGTGTGTATTTGAAAGTTTGAGACTTCTTACACTAGTATATTGTCTACTGCACCTCAATAGACACCAAATCTATCATGAGTCTAAATGTGGAGTTTAAGATTCGACTAGGATAGGAAATGTGCCCGACAATAATCACATCTTTTGGTGTGATTTTGAATTTTTAATATTTTTTTCATTTTGATCATTGCCTTTTATTTTAATGATTTGGATTTTAATTTTTATGGATTTTTCATAGTCATCCTCCATATGGATTTTGAATAACCAAACATGAGTTCTAAAAATGACTATCATTTCTAAACTTATAGTTGGTGGCTAGGAAAAAGATCTTAGAGAGAATGTTATTTAAGACTCCTATACTTTCACATTATATAAGAGTCCAGTCTCCAATTCAACCTTCATGTGCCCATAGTGAGATGGAATATGGAAAAGGATGGAAATAACATAGAGCAATTGAGTTACCTAAAATTGAAAAAAATGTCTAATTTTAACATGGTAAAATGATAGGTTAGTATGAATAATCATCATAATAAATAAAGTATGTGAATGGATACATGAGAATATATTCCTTAGTGTTACCATAAAATAATATGATTGAGTCTAGACATTGGAAAATATAAGTCTCAACTATTACCTTATATTTTATGGAAAACACCTGGCTAAGGTTGGAAACAAGTGTCAAGATGTAAAAAGAAATAATTAATGGATATTTATGAGGAGGGCCTTAGTTAAGGTCCTATTTACAACTCACAAAGTATAAATATTTGAGGTATAAAAATTAATCTAGAAATAATCAATTTTTTTGAAGCAAGAAACCAAAGACTCGAAAGAGACTTGAAGGTTAACCAATAAAATGAAAAAGAAAAAAAGTGTTCATGAGGAATGGTCAGGGCTTATCCATAGTATTATGTTGTAAACTCACGAACTAAATAATATATGTAAAGTATCATAGATATAATAAAGGACCAATGTTAATAAATAAGGCTACTAAAATTGATGTAATCCTACACAATAGGAAATTTTTAAATGCAAATCCTTCAAGAAGTATTATAATTACAATATATATAAATATATGAAAGACATGTAAGATAACAATATTAGTGGAAATAGAAATAAAAATTTAAGAAAAATATTTATTTAAAAAATGAGCATTAGTTGGTTGTTTGAAAATGTGTCCTTTGTTATTTTATAATATGTATGTACTAGATCCAAGAATGTCTTTGACCAAATAAAGACCCCACCACTTTTGGGTGTACTTGACTTATTTGTCATGGGTATAATCTAATTTAAGGAATAAATCACCAAAATTGAAGGTATAGACTTTGATAGTTTTGTTATGTTATTTATCAATGCGAGCTTTATATTAATGGCTATGGTGTAATGCATCCATATATCGCTCATCTAGGAGGTCTAAAGCATTAAGGTGGACTTCATAGAACACTTCATCAAGAATAATTACATGAGGAGAGATGTGTAAGGGTGGTAATTCAACTTATAAAGATAATACAACTTTAGAGCTATAAACTAGGGAAAAGGGATTTCCTTAGTAGTAGTATGAATGATAGTGTGATAAGCCTAAGGTGTAGAGTAAAGCTTGAGATGATAGTTAGAATAAGAATACATAATTTTCTTTTCCAAGATTTTATTAAAAAAATTATTATTAGCCTCTACTTGGCCATTGCATTGAGGATGATAATATGAATATAATTTGTGTGTGATTTTGAATTTAGCAGATAGTTGTTTCATATCCTTATTTTTTAAATTCCCACCATTATCAAAAATAATGGTATGGGGAATTTAAAAATGACAAATAAATTGATTAAGTAAGAATTTAGATATATAAATACCCATAAAATTAACAAGGGGCATAGCTTTTCCACATTTAGTAAAATATTTAATAGCCATAATGATGAAGACATGACCTGCTTGTGAGTGAGGTAAATTACCAATGAGATCTAATCCCCACATGGAAAAGGCTAAGAAGATTCTAATTTATGAAGCTCAAGTAGAGGAGAGTGAATAAGATCATCATGTAGTTGATAGGGATTACACCTTTTAATGAATGTGATAACATATTTTTTGAGTGTGGGCCAAAAATATCCCGTGCAAAATCATTTATAGGTGGTAGTGTGTCCACTATAGTGACCACCAGAAATGCACCCATGTGCTTATTTAAGAAGAGAAGGGACTTCCTCTTGAGTTCCATAATGAATAAAATTACCTTAATGATTGTGGTAGTATAGCATGTCATATAATAAGACATATTTATACATTTTATTATAAATTTGAGTCTTTTTAGGAGAATCAGTGTTGAGAGGATAAGTATGGTTCTCAATAAATTGAATGATATTATTATACAAAAGGCTCTATTGAGTAGTGATAACATCAATATGATATGTAATAGAATTTTTTATGGTTTTTAATGAATATGGTGATTTTTGTATGTTGATGATAAATTTTTGAATCATGAATGGCTTGATGAGGGTTAAAAATAAAACCGTATGAAGTAAGTGAGTCATCTATAGCATTCTTCTCTCATGGAATTGGTTCTATGGTGAAGGATTTGAATTCTTTAAAAATATGGTCAAAATTTGATGATATTCAATATAATTTTCACTTTTACATTTATATTCACCATTGACTTGATAAAAAATGAGTTGTGAGTCACCTAAAACATGTAGGTAAGGGATATCTAAATTGATGGCAACTTACATGCCTAAAATAAGAGATTCATGCTCAATCATATTATTAGTAATGTCAAAGTTTAATCGAAAATCAAAAGGTATTATGCTTACATGGGGATCAATTAAGACACATCTTTCCCTAGATCTTTGAAGACATTTATCTCTATTGAAACTAAGTTTCCAAGTATCTTAATGTAAATCAATTGTAACTTCAATTAATTATTCAATCATGACTTTAGATTTTAGTTTAGAAATTGAAGTGTCTAGTTCATCAAGACTATTTGATTTGAGATCAATTGTAAAATTGTGAAAACAATATTTAAGTGAAAGATCTTGATTAATACCTTCAATGTTTATGCTAAAAATTAAGAAAGATATACAGCTTATTTGAATGATTAAAATCCAAGATCAGATAAGGTAATCAAGCAACATCCATTTTATCAGTATTTATATTAAGAGTATGACCAAATTGGATATGCTAAACCTAACCAAAGGATATCTTATCTCACAACACCAAAGGAGAGGGTTCCAAATCCTTTAGGAAAATGGAACTATGCAATAACCCTAACTAGGACTAAGTACATAAAGTAAAACTAATCTAGTGCTCACCAAGTCTTGTGGCACAAATGGGTATGATTAAACACAAACAAATAATCAAGGGATTATGGGAGGAAATTTGGGGCCTAGATCACCTAATGTGGAAGATGGAAATCAAATAAAACCCTATATTTACAATATATTTAAACATAAAGGTAATCTAAGTAAATAATTATACATTTAACACATATTAATTATATAATGTTGTTCATCCCAAAATCCTTCTCTAAAACCACTTATGAGATCAATTGCCCAAAGATGAAAGTGAGAGACAATAAAGTAATTTCATACTCAATGTTATGATTGGTTGTTAGATCAATCTAGGGTACAACTGTAGGTATGTGGTTCCATGAAATAACTTGCATAGAATAGATTCCAAGAGATGCAATGCTACCACTAGAGATTTAATACTAAATTGAATGGAATTCTTGCTAACTTGGCCTTGATTATGATCTGATATTGTGATTATGTTTGACCAATTTTTAAGTCAATGGAAGGGTATTTTAGTTCCAAAATAAATATGAAAAGAGAGGAAAAGGAGGGCAGAAAATAATATCTTTGATCATGAGAATCCCAATGCTTCACGAGCTAAAATATGCCAAGTCACAATTATACCATTGTGTGCTTGTGTCAATAATTACACAAATGTTTAACCACTAAGTGGGAAAGCTTATAAGAACACAAACCTAAATTCCTAACTCAAAAATTATTCACTAAATATAAACACACCAAAAGGCATATAACAAACTACATCTAATACTTTCAAATTACCTTAAGAGCTACAAGCACATAAAGTAAAGAGTGTTATGAATACAATGAAAAGAACTTACAAACAAACTTGTTTATCATAAGAAAAATATAAATAATAAATTAATTAATTAATAGAGTATACCATCAATTCATTAGCATAAGAATAAAATATAAATAAAAAACCATGGATAACATTCCCAGGCGAGAAAACAAAGTGAAAATAAACAAAATGATTTTGTTGTGATTTTGACTGAGTTTCTTTACACAAAGTTTTGACCCTTTTAAAATTTAAACAAAGTCCCCTTATATAGACATATTTTTCCATTAATTTCACTCAACCCACTATTGGGGTGGTTAAAAGCATTCAATGATTATTGCAAAATTTTTTAGCTAAGCCATGCTTCATTAATACCAACTTTTATTTTAACTCCTCCAACTAATATTTTCTTGCACACCATACCCAAATTAATGTTACTAATACTTAGTTTGCATTCAATTTTGAATCCATTTATATGCACATGTCAATTTTAACTTGAATTCTATGTTCCCTAATTAACTCTCCATTTGAACTACATTAAAGCCCATCATTTATGTTGATTCTAAGCTAAATTTTGTTCCATGCATTCATGTCTACATTTTTTCCTAATTAATTAAGTGGAATATTGTTTTATCACATTTGATGGCCTTGATGGCTAGGTAGCATTAATTTCAATTTTTTTTGGTGAGATGACTTGCCATGTTGACCTTGTCTATCGAGTTCTACTTTTTTTCCTCCTTAGCCTTTCTATCATTGATATCTCCTTGATATGTAATTAGCCATGTCATATGATTGGGCCAATTTTTGTCCTTAAAATTATTTATATTTGGGTTAAAATATACATTTAATCTTCTAATGAGTTAAATATTTTGGAGATGGCACCACATGACATCATCTCAAATTTAGGCTATGGATTATGTCTTTCAAATTTAAATTTTGGATACTAGATCAAATCACTTGGCTCTAGTTGAATGATCTAATGACACATGGTTAGTCCTTAAAATTTTGAACTTTTCAGGGTTCTCTATGATTTAATTTCCCCTATAGGTTATCATCTTATTTGAGCCATCGATCTAAGAGATCGATGATCAGATCCTGTAGGCACTCTATTGTGTTTTTATATGTCATCCTAATATCAAGATACATTGATCATGCCACATAGTGTCATTATATGACTTCAATGCTTAGGGGCCATTCAAATTATTCACCATGTTTTTCTCATTGATCTTTAGTTACTAACATGTGACATGATATTAGGGCTTATAAAAGGGCCTAACAATTAGCCAATTTATTAACTGTCTACTTTTACCTAAGGCCACATGAATATGGGCCATTGATATAGAGGTTAGATGACTGGTAGGAGATCTTGAACCCTAAAGACTTAGTTCATTGGGCATATTATTTTGGTTGTAAAGTATAGGATACTACCACTTTTTAAGTTATTATTAAATCTTTGACATGGGGTATACTTCAAACCTTCACTTTTCAATGAAAATGGCTAAGTATAAAAATATAATATCTAAGGCATAAAACATTGAATGAACAACTAAGGTGAGAAAGATAAAGTAAGAATTTACGTTTAGACATCTCATTTTCATGATTGAGCCTATGACACATGGTAGTTATGCTTTTTTACATGTGGCATGATATCATTGGTGACATGTGATATGTTTAAATATTTTATTTATGTCATCGATATCCATGTGATTATTCCTCTTTCAATCGTTCTATGTTCTATGTCTCATGGGATGATGCCATGTGATATTATCTTAACTATTTGGGTTTATTCTAGATCAAATGCAATCTACCATGTGGCATGATTATGGGTCTCTTGGTTTGTATATGTGATTTTATCCATTTTAAGTCATTATTCCCCATGATTCATCAATCTGAGAGATTAGATAACTAACAGGGTTTTAGAGGTTAGGTGATATTTTATAAATACTTTGTCTCTAGATTCTATGATGATGCCACATGTTATTATCTTGAGAAGTTAGTGAATCACTCAATTTTAAAAAAATTATGTGACCAGGCTTCAATTGAATTTGAGTCATCTAATAGAAGATTAAATTTTTGATGGTGAGTCGATAGGTTTTATATTTTGGATTTTCTTAATTAGGTCCAGGATTCTATGGGGGAGACATGTATCACAATCTTGGAGAACCTAGAAGCTAAAAAACTTAGAAGATTTTTTGAATGTTGAGAATAGTTGATCACTTAAATGAAAGCTGACCATCTGATGGGAGATTGAGTGGCTTGGAAATATTTTTGACATAATTGTTGATGGACTTAGTTGATTCTTAATGACTCTAAACTTTGTGATTAAACATTATCTCGACAAGTGGAATATTTGCATTAGATCTCAGCTCAAAAGGGTTTAACCTATGAAAATATAAAGCAAATCTCCAAGAAACTAATAAATAAGTTATCCAAGAAATTAAAATTGAATACACATGAATAAAAATTAACTTTGCACATAGATGAATGCATATTTTGATTAGGACAAGGCATTTGCATAGATTAAACATAGACCATGGACTATTTATACATAGATGAATCAATTTTAAATGTATATTTAAACAAGATCAAAGGTAATTTTAAATCGAATTAAACCATTTAGAAGCACAATTATCCCTATTCTTTCATGACATAGGCCAAAGTTCAATAAAATGGATTATTTAAAAGGCCTAGTTAAATCAATGGTTAAGCCTAAGGTTTAATGCAATACATTATTTAGAATGCCCAATTAGACTTAAATATAGACTTAGACCAAGGTAAAAACTAAATCAATTTGAAAATCCATGATCAATTATTTTAAAGCATAAATACTTCACACAAGACTTTTGAATGAATGAGGAGTAATTATATGTTGTTTTCAACAGTTTTTAGACCAATATTCTTAGTCAAAGAGAAATAAGAACAAAGGGAATAGATTTGATGAAACATTATATTGATTTTGAACCTAGAATAAGTATAAAACACATATACATAAAATATCATACCAATTAAATATCTAATTCCCTAAATGATGTCTCAAGTGAACTCAATGGGAAAATAGACCAAACAAAGATTTAAAGCCTAAAAACAAATGAGTAACTAAGAAAGAAAAGAGGAATGAATTAATAATGCTAAATCATTAGGGTCCCCATTTGAAGAAATGAGGATGGGGCATGTTAGACATAACAAATTGTGACTTTAGTGAGAAAATTTAATTGCATTTAGAACCTAGACTGAAATTTTCATTCCTGAACACAACATAATATATAATTAATTTCTTCAACATAGTTAATAAAGATGAAAACACTAAATTTTGTAATAATAATTTAAATACTTAGCTACACATCTTGTATAAAAATATCAATGTTTGAAGTGATAAATTTTCCTTTAATTCTATTTTGAATTCACATGAATGAGTTCAAATAAGAGCAAGCATTATAAAATTTGAAATAATTATTAGGCTATATGGCTTGGAGGGGGAATGGCATGGACATTGCTCTACTACCAGCTAGAAATATATATCCCTAATAAATATGCCTCTAGTCCCACTCAAGTCTTTGATCTATTACCAACTAGGTCAAAAATCCTATGATGGAGATTATCTAAATCAACCTTTGAAGAAAGACATTGCATTTAGAATTTTGAACTTAGTTGTTGCTACATCTTTACATTTGAAAAAGGGATTTTATTGTTCAGTATATTGAGGGTTGGGAACTAATCCATGGGTAAAATTATTTTTAAAAATCTCTAAATACTCAAATAATCTTAGATAATTTAGTGGCTTTAGATGCTTTAGAATGTTTAATTAAGTGCTTAGTGATAGGCTTTTAAAAATAAGATGCATCCATTCTAAAATATGCTTGCACTATTATGAATCATTAACTTTAAAAAAATTTAGAAGATGAAAAATAAATTATTCTTAGTCTATGAATTATTCAAATGAAAATTACCTTATATTCTCCAAATTATGACTTACACTTTCCAAGCTTCTGCCCAACCACTGAGGTGAATGACATACCTAGGCAAGGATCAAACTACTTCATAGGACCTTCCTATTTTTTCTACTTTTATCTTAATTCCATTGAGTGCACATGCTATGGATTTCAACAAATGAAAGGTTAGGAAAAATTATTGATATAGATAAGGTCAAGCACAACACACACCAAAAGGGATAAAGTAAAGAACAGGAAACATAATAAAACACATAACAAAACTAAAAAAACAATATAAATAAATTAGACTAAAACTAAACTATAAAATAGAGAAACCAACTAAATGAAAACAAAATTAGAAAGTAAGAAACTATGTTAATATGCACACTATAAATTACCAGACCAACATGGGACTATTTTAAAAATACAGTGAGGGATAGTTGAGAAGCAGTAATTCATGAACTATTCATTCATTAGAAATGAAATATCATTCCCTTTTAAATCATTTAGGCAAAAGGCGTTCTATCCTAGCAACTTAAATATCTGGTATGGGCCAATCCAAAGTGTATCAGACTTGGAATGTCAACCTTTATTTTCATAAGATTTGTCCCACAATAGTACTAGATGATAAATCCATAAAGATTTAACTTTAGCCTTTTTGTCAAACCATATTTTGATAGTGTCATGATCCTTGTTGAAATTTAATAAGCCTTCCTCTCAAGCATCTTCTAGTTATAAAATGTCCAATAGTCTTGAATTTACCTTCTCATTGCCTTCCAAGTAATATTACATGAACTTGTAGGTGGGTAGTTTGAGTGTAAGTGGGAAGACAAGTTCCAATTTATAAAAACATAATAATTATGAGTATTTCAGATCCTCTTTCCTTCTAGTGTGGTTAGTCTAGAGGGCATACTTTAATAACAAATGTCATTCACTTAGTTTCTATTATAATGACTTCTTGATTGCATCTGTTATATTTTTGTTGGTTGACTCTGCCAACCCATTCCCTTAAAAATAGTATTTAGATGAGTATCTTAAAATGATCCCATATTCTTAAGAACATTTAGTAAGCTCTAATAATTAGAATGCAGAGCCATTATTACAGACCAAAGAAATTGACATGTCAAATTGGGTAGTTATTTTTTCTTCTAAGAACTTGATAACTTCACTGGATGTGTTATTCTTTGTTTTTCCTACCTCATTCCACCTTGTACATATTTCTATGCTAGTGAGAAAAAAATTATGTCCTTCTAAAGAGTTAGGATTAATGACTCCTATGAAATCCAATCCCCATTGTGCAAAATATATTTCCTCCAAAATAGGATGTAAAGGCATTGTAACATGGACTTATCTCTTGGAAAATGTTTGGCATTGATGGAATGATCAAATATGAGCATGGACATTATTTAATATGATAGGAAAAATAGTATCCAACTCATAGTATCTTATGTTCAATTTTACTTACTACAAGATGAAGACTACCTAGCTTCTCATGAAAGTTATACATAACTTATTTGGCTTCATGTTTTGGTAGGCATCTGAGACATGTAACTCCATAGTTTTTATTTATAGAACTCCTTACTTCAACATGTATTGATATGCTTTCAATCTAAGATCCCTTTTCCATGATGAGTTCAATCTAGGGGGTAGATTTATGTAAATAATATAATGAGTGAATAAGGTGTACCAATCTTACTCAAACATTTATGTTTGGTCAAATCAATGCACTATGATTCGGAGATCAATATCAGTGATCAAGTAAACTTGGCCTCTAACCAACTTGGCAAGGTTGATTTCCAAATCTTATTCTTATAATTTAGCCACCCATCTACCTCTATGTTCCCCTAATTAATTCTACCCCAACATGAGCTTGATGGATAAATCTAGAACAATTGCCTACATTTTATTTATGAGGATGTAGTGTCTGAAATTTTTTACTACCTTGACAAAGGTGTATGTATGGTTATCCAATGTGGAATACTTAAGTTTTAAATATTTTAGGTTCATGATATAAATTCAATTGGATGCTCCTCTCTATCTAGCCTTTACATTAAAATTGTAGAATAGGATTATGAAACAAGTTAGTTCATGTGTTTAAGACATAAAACAAATTAAAAATCATAAATAACTAGCATTCTAGGCTTACTCCCTCAAGAGGCATGGATCAATGGAGTCTAAATACTTAGACAAGAAAACATGGACAATGCCATCCCTGAGTGTCCCTCCTCCAAGATTGGTCCATTAATCATGTTTCTACCCAATTTTGATACCCCAAGTATTTTTCAATGTGGTAAAACAAACGTCTCCATTCATCTCTCCTTGCACCAATGGATTTGGTCTCTTTCTTTGATCAATTTTGAAAGGATGAGTGAATTTCTGTAGAGATATTTTTGCATAGTTATTCTACACCAAAAAGAACTTAAAGTTTATGGCCATGACCCATGTATTTATAAATTTTTTAAAATTAAGAAATTGATTTGTGGCCCTCTATATCAAGATCAAAATGGAGGGTCACAAATCCATTCAATTTTGGAGGGACAAGCAATAAATTTGGAAATCAAATTTGGAAGAGTGAAGCATTAATAAGGCATGGGTAGCCTTAATCCTGATATTTGTCTCCATTGATGTTTTTGGATGATACCCTTATGATGATGTCATGGGTGAGGTCATGGTCCAAATATTTTGAATTATGAATTTCCAATAATAGATATTCAATAAATGTTCACAGATTTTTCACTTAAGTTCTTAATCTAATTTACTTTACTTAATGATTGAACTTAATCTTTTTTAAATTCTTGAAAATTGGTCACTTGTTTAATCAGAATGGTAGAAAATATCAATTAAATTTTTCATAATTTGACTAGAATTAAACGAGATGAAGGGAATGTGTTAATTGTTTACATGGTAATACCCCAATTAGGTAAGTATAGATGTGAATTAGCATATGCACGTGACATATGCAGATGAATTAGAGGATTTCAATGGTCTAGAACATAAATTTTCTTGGTCATAATTTGACTTGAAGTGAATTAATAGAAGATAAAAATTACCTAAAATGCATATCCCCAATCAAGGATTATGGATGCAAATCGGCACATGCATGTGATGCATGCATATGAATTAAAGCATTTTGTTGATTTTTGTCCAATTTGCACATTATTATGGAAATTTATTTAGACTTACAATTTTGACATGATGGTGATAGGAATTGGATATATAAATTTTATCCTTATTTGAGAAGGTGTGGTGAGACATTTAGTTGAAGCAACGACTTTTAAAATAATTAAAAAGTCACTTAAACTGATCATAATTAGAAGAAAATTAGTTCCCACATTTTATTAAACTTTTCATGAGATGTAGAATAATGGGGTTACAAAAATTCCCCAACTAGAATTTGGGTGACCCATGATTCCCCACTAAGAAGAGGATGGAAAAAATTTAAGTTTGACATGTTGGTCCTTGATTAGAAGAAAGGAATGCATAATTCAACAAAAGAGGTTGATAAATGACATAATTAGAAGAAAATGGTTTTAAATGGATAAATGAGGCTAAAAAGAGCCTCACATGAATAACTAAGGTAGCAATATGATAGGATTGTAAAATAAATTAGTTCATGTGTTTAATACATAGAATAAATGACAAAGCATAAATAACTAGTGTGTTAGGCCTACTCCCTCTAGGGGCATGGATTAATGGAGTGCAAAACCTTAGACAAGAAAATATGGACAGTGCCTTCCCAAGTGTCCCTTCTCCAAGATTGATCCATTAATCATATTTGTGCTCAAATTTGGTACTCCAAGTCTTTTTCAATGTGGTAGCATAATCGTATCCGTAGATCTCTCCTTACACCAATGGATTTGGATCTTTATTTGATTAATTTGAAAGGATGAGTGAAGATCTCTAGAGATATTTTTGCATAGTTTTTATACATCAAAAAGATCTTAAATTTTATGGCTATGGCCCATGTATTTATAGATTTTATAAAATGAAGAAACTAATTTGTGGCCCTCCATCTCAAGATCAAGATGGAGGTTCACAAGTCCATTCAACTTTGGAAGGACAAACAATAAATGTGTAAATTAATAAATGAAAGAATGGAGCATTAATAAGGCATGGGTAACCTTAATCCTGATATTTATCTCCATTAATACTTTGTGCATGACACCTCTATGATGATGCCATGGTTGATGTCATGGCTTACATATTTTGAATTATGAATTTCTAATAATAGATACTCAATAACTTTCCATGCATTTATCACCTAATCTCTTAATGTAATTTGTTTTTCTTAATGATTTTACTTAGTCTTTTTACAATTCTTGAAAATTGGTCACTTGTTTAATTAAAATAGTCAAAAATGTAAATTTACTTAGTCATAATTTTATTGGATTTAAATTAAGAGGAAGGTGTCAATTGCGTACATGATAATATCCCAATTAGAACACTATATATGCAAATTGGCACACGCATGTGATGCGTTTAGATGAATTAGAAGATTTTAGTGGTCAAGAATATCATTTTACTTGGTTGTAATTTGAATTAAAGTGAATTAAGAGAAGATAACAATTTCTTAAAATTCATTGCCCTAATCAGGGATACATGGATGCAAATCATAACATGTACATATTGTGTGTGACTAAATTATAACATTTTGGTGATTTTGGTCTATTTTGTATGCTATTACATAAATTCATTTAGACTTGAAATATTGGCATGACAGTGATAAGAATTAGATGTCTACAAAAACTACAACAATGGTATGTTTAGATGTAAAAGGATAAAGATAAAAGTCTTTGGCATATTTTTGGTTGATTAGCATGGGTGCCTACATGATGTCATATTTAATGTCCTAAAAGGACCGTCCAAATTTAACATTCCACTCTAATTTGGCATCCCATTTGAGTATAGAATTTAAAGGTTTAATGATCTCAATAAATATAGAAATAAATTTATGGATAAAGTTAATTTTCTCAAAGGAGTATTTTAATTATTTATTTTTATTAGGTAGACAATTTATAAATTACATCAGCATGTTTAGCATCTATCAAAACACCTTATTTTATGATGATGTGGCCAAGAAGCTTACCTTTGGTGACATCAAACACACTCTTCTTTGGGTTTAAATAAATTCCATACCTTCTGCACTATTTGTATTTTTTTATAAGTGGTGCATGTGATCAGACCTACATTCAAAAAATATTGTTAAATCATTCATTCAAATTACAATGCCTCTTTCTATTAACCCTTCAAACATAAAGTCCATGGCTATTTAAAAGTTTGACCCCATATTTATTAAACCAAATGGCACTCTTTTTTTAGAAAAGGTACCCCATTTCATGGTGAATACAGTTTTGGATCTATCTTCTAGATTTACTTGAACCCAAATGTAACCCAAGAATCCATCCAAGAAGGACATAATTTGAGATCCATTCACCATATAGATTAACTTTTCAAGGGAAGGAAATGGATAATTATATTTATCCAAGGCTCTATTAAAATTTATAAATTCTATGAATATTCTAATCTTTCTATTTTTATTTTGAACATTCACTAAATTTTCTACCTAGGTGGAGTGGTAAATTAGAAAAATTATTCAAGATGAGAGCATCTTGTGAATTTATTTGTGTATAAGTGGTTCTAAATTAGATTCACAAGTCATTGTCTTTACTTAAATGTTTTATAATTTGGATTAAGAAGAATGGTGTGGGTTATTATATTTGGGTCAAAGACCTTATGTGTTATAATTATAGCTACTAAGAGGGTTTGTGAATCAATTTCTTAAAAATAATCCTTTAATTTCACTTAACATTCATGAAGCATTCATTCACATACATAAATTAGTTAATGCATACATAATAATCTATGAAAGTAATCAACATAAGAACATAGAATATATGTGGTAAAAACTCTTGGGGGATAAAAATAACTAATTTATATCTTGAAATATAATACTATAATTAATTAATCAAACTTTTATTGAGGTACCAACCTCACAAGGAGCACCAACCCCTTACTAGTCAAGCAACAACTCAACTAGTCCTTTAACAAGTTCCAACCTCCAAGGAGGATACAAACCCATAGGTAAAATAATAAAAACTCAAATAAATTTAATATATGATCATTATTATACACATATATCTCACTCAACTAAATATGACTTCCTTATTTTGATTTTCTCACTCTTTAATCTATCTCAAATAGCCTATTAGGCCTTCTTGCACAACTAGCCCTTTCCTTGGCATAATTATGTCAAATTACCTTGATAAACACATATATAATAACAATTATATATTCATGTAATATTAATCACACCTATTTTATTATATTAAATCCATTTACCAACTTTAAAAACTCTCTATCATTCACGCATATGCCCAATTCTCTAACTAGTCAAATTAGGCCTATTAGGCCTTGTCTTTATACTTGACTCTTGATCTTACCCATCTTGGTTGGAAAATATAATAACCATACTTAGATAATAATTTAAATATATCAATACACAAGTTAAAAAACCAACACATAGGTTGGTTATTACCCTTAATGGTTAAAACCACCATTACGCCTAATAGAGACCTAATGCAATTAGGCCTTTTCTAAGCACACAGTTCACTTAGAACTTCTTGGAACATTTTAAACATCCAAAAATGGATGAAAAATTTAAAAAATTACTAAAATATACCCCTTATAATATCACCTTATTTCCCCAACACCATTTTTCTTATTTCACTCTTTGAACCACCTAATTAGGTCTACTCGCCAATAAGCCTTTTTATTGTTAGAAAGTATGTCTTACAAATCAGAATCATATGCTCAATTTTACACATAAAAAAAATAAAAAATAAAATTTATATAATACCCATGACATTAGGTTCAACATAATTTTCATTATAATTCATAAAACATGGTAAAATACCTCTAACTGATCAACTTTATATGTTGACTTAGAACTGCACATAGGCCTCAAAAACCTAGTCAAGAACCTTTGAATTTTTACACCTTAATAGGAGTTTATTATGCATATAAATATTTTAAATTTCAAATATTAAAAATATTTAACACCTTAATTATCATTTTATACTTAAAATTAGTGCAGAATGACTCATAAACATCATTCTCACTCACATACAAAAAACTACATGTAGCATAAAAAACACAGTCAAGAAGATCAAGTCTTAGAAAACATGTGGGAAATTATTTATGATATTAAAATGGATTTAATAAAAATTAATAATCCTTATAACATATTTTAAAATATATATTATAATATTTAATATCCATACTGGTCTTACAAGCCAAACTCACATCTTTACCCTACACAGTCTTCACTGTGTTATACAAATCACTTTCAGAAAAAATTTAGCACATTTGTGTGCATAAAAAAAATTATAAAAAATTGTTATATGATTTATAATTACTTAAAAATTACCTCATGAATTTTTATCCATTCCTAATCTTATGCAACTAATCCCTAATCTCATTTTCATTCTTGCCTAGTTTTCTCACCATCTTGCTCATTAGGCATATTTAGTGATAGGTCAACTTCCATGACCGGTTTATAAAATTTTAGGTATAAAAAATAATTATAAAATTACACGGGGAAAAAAAAATTCTCACACATCATACTCCATCCATTTGCATGCTTTGACCTGATCAACCCTACCTGTTACATCAAAATTTTAAGAAATAAGGGGTTTCTTGTAGCTTCTACTCACTATCATGAAAAAATAAAACCACATGGATAAAATTGGTAGATTAATTTACAAGTTAAAAAAATTAAAATATGTCAAAAAACCCATTCTATTCCATAACTAACAACTTCTTTCCTGTCAGGTCATTATGAGGATTTTAGGAGGGTTTTAACTAGTTTCCCTTCTTAGAAATCATTCATAAAGTATTTCCCCTAAAATAAAAAAATAATGATATTAAAATTAATATATGGACCTTAAAAAACATCCATGAGATTCTCAATATCCCATGAAAATTTTACATGTGCCAATGAGCATAAGAAATTCTTCTTGAGTTTACAACACCCAATTTTATGCACATAGAAAACCTTATCACTAATTTTTATGCTTTATTATTTAGGATATGACCTAAAAATTGGTTAAAATACTAAAAAAAACACCTAACACATTTTTAAATTCTACCAACATCTATGCCACCTTATCAAATTATTTTTACCCCTCATTAGACCACACTAGGTCTCTTTGCTCACTAGGCCTTAAATTACCAGTCATAATTAGACCATGAGCATACCTTGAAACTTATTTTAATATTATTAAATACTCATAAAAATTTCATATGACCTCATATAATCCTCATAAACTATCAAAATTCATCACACAAGTCTCATATTGCTCAACTCATCATGCTATCAGTCTTATGCCTTCTCACTAGGTCTTCATGTGAGACCAAGCCTCAAGACTTGACCTTGAAACTCATATGAAGACTTATTTGCCTCTTTTTCATGTTTACATATATTTATTCACTTTTCTATGCCTATAATTATAAAAATCACAAAGCTTAACTATGCTTTATGCATACACCTTCTCTCAAGACTAGACCAGGCTTCTCAAGACACCTAGTACATAATACTAGCTTACCTTATACAATGATCCTAACTTTGTCATGCCATCAAAATCAGAGGAATTACTAGGTTGAATTAAAATTCCATCTCAATAGAGATACAAGGGGTTGCCTTAAAATTTTGTCTTGTCATGAGACTTATTTGACACATCATCTCACCATGCATAGCCTCAACTCTAATCTTAACATAACTGACATTTGTCTTGACTTTGACATCAATGACAACATCAATGATTCAATAATAATAATAATAATAATAACATACCTAAACATTTAAATCTACATAGGCCTATTCAATGATGTCTTTATATCTCAAAAATAACTTTAGAATCTTCTCTACCTATATGTCTATCCAATCAAGACCAATATTGACATTTTGGGGCTTTTCTAGGGAGCCAAAGTTAATGGTTTAACATTTTTGATACTTATATTTTGGATTTTCAAATAGTTTCATAGGACTATTAGCATAAAATAATTTCTAAGTAGATTATCCCTTTTTGAATTTGTTTTCCCTTGATCTCCATAGCACCATCATGGTCAAATGGCTACTCCCTAAGATTGTCCCTTTTTGATTCATCAATTATTTGAGCCTCAAATACCCATAAATTATGAAGTAACTCTATGATATGTTGGTTATATTCAAAAATTTGGGAATTTTATACATTGTTTGGAACAAAAGGACAACATACTAACTCAATATAAAATTCTTGCAATATAATGCAATCTAGAGGTGTCATATTCATAACATAGGTTACCAATTAATTAGTAATTTGGTTTTCTCTTGAGGGATGGGAATACCATTAAAAATAATGAAAATTCTAATTAAATCCCACTACCTATGTTGTTCTGAAGTAAAATAATTTACATTGAAATATGCTCTTATCTTTGTTCTATATATTATATTTATGAATTATATAGCACCATAGTCTTATATACTTGGAAAAATCAGACCTTGGATATTCCTCTCATGTACAGACCTTTATCAATTGTTTAAGTCTTTCATATACTCTATCTTATACCCCTTGGCATGTATATCTTACTTTGACCAGTCTTATGTTGATGACTCAAGCCTTTTATCTTATCCATAATGCTTAAAATATACTTATCTTAAACATGTACAAGTTCTAATTGTATACCTACTTTCCTACTCCTTAAACACTAACATCCAATACATATACTAGTGTCCTAACCCTATAAAAGTGTTCAGTGCCCTAAAGTAATCTATTTTACAAAAAAAATGTATCCTAATGATAGGCCTAAGTGCTTTAATGTAACTTAATTCTCCAAAGGTATTGATCTAAATACAAGACCAAACTTCATACATTCCTCACCTAGAAATAAGGGAACAACCCCAAGTATTATTACCAAAGAGAAGTTAACAAGCATTCATTTGAAAAATCTTCCATTTTTTCACACCATTCATATGTAAAATACATATATAGGTCTAAAACACTAAGAGAGTAACCCAAGATCTTGATTTGCCAAGTTACAAGTTAGGTCACTATTGTACTTGGTTTGCACATATTGCATGATTAACACACAAGTTAACATTTAGGGGATAAATAAATTAGTTTGAGGCCCTATTTAGAGTATTATTTATGTAGGTAACACTCACTGATAGATGGGTATTTGGGTTTATTTCAACACCATGTGCCCACTAACCCATTTATCCCCAACATCATAATGAAGATGAAGAACCAAGGTTTTGTAAATTCATGAGGAGTGATAGTCCATGACCTTGATTTGAATGTACCAAAGTGAAGGAAAAGGTAAACTAAAAAGAATTCAAGTGGTCACATACATTTTTAATAGGTATTTCATATAAGACACTTGCATCAAACCTAGACAACAGTTTTGATACAATAGTTTCAGGCTGACATTAGTGTCTAGAGATTCAAAAGCATCATAGCTAGAATTTGACAATTATCCTAGAATATCCTTCTAACCTACTTTCTCTCTATTCCATATCTAATACTATGTTATCAATAGAACCAATTGAGTATATTACTTATTTATCATTTCCATGCATATCTTAGTTATACTTTCTATATTTAGCTTATACTCAACATAATAAATTTAGTTTTTATTTATATCTAAGTTTAACATTTAGTTGGCTTGCTATAGATCTGATTATCACCCTTATTCATTGTCATTTATATATTATTAAACTTATTAACACTAAGTTAGGATTCCTTAATCTAAAATAGAGTTAAACATTTGGTGAACCTGATCTTTGAACATCAAACCCTAGGTCTATTAGGGTTTTCTAATTTTTCTATTATTGATCTCTGATTACTATAATCTTAAAATAATGTTTTTCATGGGTATCTCTATAAATTATTTCATGGTCTAATACCTTATAGTAGTTATTACCTCTTATATTTCATGCCTAGTTAAATCCATTTGATTTATAATAAATTTGAAACCTAAATTCTTGCATACTTCTTGTTCTAATGTTTACAATGAGATTTTACCTAACACTACAAACTACCAAAGGGAGTGCATGAAATAATCATCCTCCCTAGGTCATGTTAACACCCAAACTAGTGATAATACTTCTTAAACCTCACTCTTAGAGTTTTTACACCATTCAATCCATTACAAGGATATCCTTTTAGATGCATTGTGTATAACCTAATCCCTTGTAATGATGAATCACTATATGTGGCCTATATATTAAATTATATAAAATGGACTAAAAATAATATATCCTTGAAAATGAGGGTTCACCACCTCAAAATATTATAAATAGTTGTTTTCCATTCTACATCTTGGTGTGAATTTGTAACAAAATTATAAAACCTTTTCTCATGGATAATGGTTCAGGACTCAACATTTGCAACATATCTTTTATTTCCTTAATTGGAATTGGACCTTTAAATTTGGAACCATATAATATGAGTATAAAATGATTTGATAATATTTCAAGATAAGTATTGGAGAAAATAACATTGAATATTACCATGGGTCCCCATATTTTTCCCACTTTGTGCCAAGTTATGCGTAATGATTTTAAACTATAACATTATCGTGGGATGGCCTTGGATATATGAAATATATTTGGTTCCTCTATATTTCACACATGCTCAAAATTTAGTCATCAGGGATTAATTTACACATGTCCAATGGATACTAATCCCTTCATAAATTATGCAATGGTACAATAATCCAATAATACTACAACACAATCTTATAATCCCAATTTTTATTCTCAATATTTAAAAACATATAGATATGAAGGCCAAAGTTTGGATAAAAATGTGCAAGGCATAACTTAATCTATTGCTTCTACAAATAATAAACCATTAAGGTTTGAGTTTTTAAAAAAAGCTACAAGACATAGACACATCTTTCATAGTTCAATTTTTTTTACAAAGGCCACAATAGAATGTATGCATATATCCAAAATTAATCTCAATTTAATCAACTATTATCTAATCAATGAGGATTTTTCCATCAAAATTTTGACACTAGATGAATTTTCCAATGATGAATCATTACTAGAGTATTTTATAACATATGAGGACCTCCCTTCCTTATATCGTAAGAATATGTTTTCTCATGCCACCTATGTGTATGCTTACTTTGGTGAGATAGATGATACCAATTTACAACATGATGCATCAAATTATATTCCTACTACACCATTCATCCTAGAGAATTATACTTTGTTAAATGAAGAAACAATTGATTATAACTTTGGGATAGATAAGGACCCTCGATCAATTTTATTTTCTACCATGATGCAAGATGATGAAGGAAAATACTATTGCCAATTCTGCCATGATTTTACTAAAATATTTTATTGGGATTATTTACATGTGCCTGGGATTAATCCATCAATAGTAATGCATAACATATTATTATATCTAGATGCAAAATTGTAAAACAAAAAATTCAAAAAATACATCCTAAAGTGGTGTTATTGGTAAAATAGGAAATTCAAAAGCTCTTAGATGCCATATTTATAAGATTCATTTCACTTTATAACTAGCATCCAACATTGTTCCTAGAAAAAAAACCCAATGGTGACATTTGATGTTGTATCAATTACTACAATTTAAATAAGGCTTATATTCAAGACGATTTCCCATTACCTAACATCAACATGATTATAGATTCTAAAATTATATATGAGAAATTTTTATTTATGGATGGATTTTCAAGATATAATCGGATCAAAATTAACCTCATAGATATAGAAAAGACCACATTTACCACTCCTTGGGGTACATTTTGTTATACTCATGCCTTTTGAATTAAAAAATGTAGGAGTCACATATAAAAGGCCATGACTCATATATTTAATGATTTTATACATAAATTTATTGAATATTATGTTGATAATTTACTTGAAAAATCTAAACATCACCAATACCATACTACTGATTTACAAAAAATATTTGATCACTTGCACAATTTCAATGTTTGATTAAATATAAACAAGTGTATTTTTGGGGTATCTTCAGGAAAAATCCTAGGATACTATGAGATGATAAATCTGATTAATGGAATTGATTATGCAATTATATCAAAACCACCTTAATTTACCAATCTATTTCAAAATTAAAAACCATTAGACCAAAAATGCAATAAAATGAACATTTAAAAAAACATTATGATTCAATGCCAAGTATTCCCAATCAAGATTCAGAAAACAAAAAAAAAAGCTTATAGATGCAGGATTGTTACCATAGACTTAGATTTTTGAAAACATGATATTGGTTTTGACAATGTTTTGATTAATAGACTAGTGATTGATTCATGAATTGGCTTATAATATTGGCATGGAGGTTTATATATTTCATAGTTAGATTAAATGGAGGATGAGATAATTATTTTTAGAGAGGGAGGAAGGAATATCAGTGGAAAAAATTCAAATTTGGGTGTAGGGAGATCAATGGTGGATAATTATTCAAGGAATTAAAAATTCTTTGGATGATTCTAGAGGAGGGAATGTTCTAGAGGTATAAGCCTCTAGAGACTTTGTGGAAATTTAATGACAATTATTAGATTATTTAGTCATGTGATTAAGGGTTTATAGATAATCTAGGGGAGTATGAGAGGCTACACATAGGCAAGGGTAAGTGGGAGAGAATTTTAAATTCTCAAATATTAGATGGGGTTAGTTAGTAGATAATGTGGATTTAGGTAAATTAATTAGGTATATGATGTTATAAGGTTAGTGTAAGATGGGGATATATATTATAAATATTATATTAGGACCAAGATAATATGATATTAGGAAAAATTAGATGGAAATAGATGATATTAGTGATGTTAGTGATGAAGCAAACAATTTTAAGTGCAAACAATTACATTATTTCTCAATGAGGCATTGAGGTTGATCTAAAAAAGGTAAAATATATCATATAAATTCCACTGGTGACCAATCTAAATTATTTAAAATGTTTTAATGGCTGAATTTAGGCTATTAAATGTTTCATTACCCAACTGGCTGATAAAACAATCCCCTTCATCTGTTTGTTAAAAAATGATAGAAAATTCATATGGGATAATGTATATCAATAATTTTTTGATAAAATCAAAGCATATTTATAAAATCCACCAATACTTATGCCTCCTATCCTAGATAAACCATTACTTATTTATATATCAACAACCCATGAGGCCTAGGGGCCCTATTATCATAATTTGATGATAATAATAAATAACATGTAATATATTATATCAATCACCAGTTAGTTGATTATGAATGAAAAAATTATGTATATCCTTAGTTTTTAATACTTATAAACTATGACACTATTTTCTCAATAATAAGGTTCATGTTATAGTTAAATATCCATTAAGGTCCTTATGAATAAAACACACCTAATCAGATGCATGGAAAAATGGGTAATGAAACTTATAGAATTTGATCTAAAATTTATAGCCCAAAAGTCAATAAAAGGACAAGTCATATACAACCAATTAGTGATGGCTCCTTTGACAAATTATTTTTCACTCACCGAAGATTTCCAGGATGAGTTTGAAGCATATAATATATCTTCCAATCCATGGATAATGTTCTTTGATGGATCAAAATGTAGAATAGGGGTGGGTGTTTGTATTGTATTTTGTATCCCTGAGGGTGAATACAATCCTTTGTCTTACAAATTAGTTTTTTCTTGTACCAATAATATAGCCAAATATGAGGCCTTAATCATTAGATTATCCATAGCACATAAGATTGATATAAGAGACATCCCAGTTCTTGTTGATTCTCAGTTGGTTGTTAATCAAGTTATTAATCATTACCAAACCAAAGAAGAGCATCTTTTTCCCTATAAAGGCATGGTAGATAAACTCAAAAAGACATTTGACACTTTTTCTATCAATAGTATTCCATGTAAAGATAACCACCATGTAGATGTCATGTCAAACACAACATCTTTGTTGAATTTTGATGATGATCATATAAACATTATAATACAATAGCTATAAAATCCTTCTATTTATTTTGATAAAAATTAATGCCTTGGCCATCCTTAATTTTACTCGTAATATTATAAACACAAAATGGTACAATGATATTTAAAATTTCCTTTATTAAGCCTATATACCACACCATTTTGTAATAAATAATAAACAAAATTACAATGTGAAGCATTTTGTTATGTTATTATTTGTAATGATTTATGCAAATGAGGTTATGATGAACAACTGATCCAATGCTTAAATAAAGATGAGGCTCACACATGACAGTGAGTGTGATGGGAATTTTAGTAGAGAAGCCATGTCTCAGAAATTGTTATGACAAGGTTATTACTAGCCTAAAATGGAATAAGAATGTATTGAACATGTAAAACTATGTTTACAATGCCAAAGATCATCAATTTGAATCATGCACCATCACATGAATTACAATTGATTGTTTCATCATGGCCTTTTTATTTATGGGGATTTAACTTAATAGGAAAGGTAAATCCTATATCTATTGGTGGACACAAATTTATCATTATAGTTATAGAATATTTTAAAAAATAGGAAGAAGTAATTACCCTTGAGTTTATCATAAGGGATGGCATATGCATATTTTTAATAACCAATATTATTTCCCATTTTTTCATACCTTCATGTATTATTTATGATAATGGAACATCATTTTAAAACAAGATGGTAAAATGATTTTATAGTAAATACAAGATTAAACATACCTTTTTTGTAGATTATTACCCATGGGGCAATGGGTAGGTAGAGGCAACCAATAAGATAATTATCAAAATACTTGGAAAAATAGTTGAATGATACATCATTGATTAGAACCAATAAATGGTATATGTTATATGGGTATACCAACTAGTGTACACACACCTACTCAAGCCATGCCTCACTCGTTGGTCTATGGTATAGAGGAAATATTACCAATTAAACTTGAGATACCCTCTTTGTGTGTTTCTCTTAAAGACATCATTAAAGATAATGAATATCATGAAAATATATTGCATCAGTTAGAGAAGTTGAGTGTCAAATGCACATAGACTATTGAGCACTTATATATTTATTAGTATCATGTAAATTAAGCATATAAAAAAATGTTTGATGACATGAATTTTATGTGGGTAAACTGGTACTAAAATAAAATCAAAAGAATACCAATGTAGAAAAAAATAAAAAGGTAAAGTTCAAACCAAATTAGTTGGGACCATTACAATTATAGAAAATTTGGGGAAAGGTGTTTACCACCTTGATACACTTTAAGGAAAGAATTTAAAATTCATAATGAAAATTATGCACTTGTGAAAATATATTATATAATAACTATTCTAAAAATACCATTAAAAAACATTCAAAAATCTAAAAACACTTTTGGCACTTACATGTTTTGTTAGCTCCTTAGCATCTATGTGTTAGTTCCATGTTGATGTATGGTATACTTAGTTATTACTACATACATATGTGTGTCAAAATTCTACTTGAGTATGATACATGCATACACAAATACATGATCTATTCTTATTTTAAATGTTTGGCCTTCTCTCTGCTCATGTCATGAAGACATTGGGGGCATCTGCTTCTTTGATCTTGATACACATAGGTTATATGGTTTAATGATCACATTTCATTATCATGTTTGAGCTTACATATGTACTTAAACATGTATTTATCCATGATTACATATTACATATGGATCTTTATATAATATATATATAGACACCTCATTGTGGTTGCATTTTGTGTCTAATTGGACTTCAGATTGGTTTCCTACCAATTAACACAAATTAAGCCTAGAAGTCACTAGATGTACCAATTTCATCTTCACATTGGAAATTAATACATATAATTATGTTGAGGCATCCCTATTTGGGTTATTATCTTGTATGTAATGATAACCTCCCATGAATTCATCTCTAGTCAAATTATGACCTTGCAAATTGACAAATTGGCATTTTGACCCATTAAGTGAGGCATTTAACCAATTCTTAAAATATAAAAGCCCTAAGAAGAATTAATTAAATAAGTAAATACAATTATATGCTTAAGTGAAAATTCCATGTTCAATTAGTGAATATCAATTTTATAAAAAAAAAAAATAATAAAAATGAGGTCATGATGATGTCATCATCCTTAAAGTCAAAAAATTAGAAATATATTCATAAAAGTCTTAAATTTAGAAATAGAGAGACATGCTTAATAAATGGGATCTCTATCCCAAATATTAATTACTTATCCCCTCCCTAACCTAACTATAATTAAATCTAACCTAACTACACTTGAGTTAGAGTTAGTTTGAGAACCCATAAATATAAGTGTCATTACCATTATTCCAACAAGCTCTCAAGCCAAAGTTATAATGTTAAATTATTGATAGATAACTTCCTTTTATTATCACATACCAAGATAATCAAAGCCAATCTATAATTGGACAAGGAGAGGTGCTTCTCACAAAAAAAATGCATTGACAAAGGACTCCATTGGACATAAATTCTGAGCATGAACACTCTTATATGCCAACAACAAGCACCATTTGAAAAGGAAGGTAAAGGTAGTATTTGCTTTGTCTTCTAGTTGTATTTGAGATTAGTTATGTTATTGATCACCCAAGTACTTTGGTAAATAGTTTTTATTTTCATTGAGTTGTTTTATTCAGAGTTTGTAGTTACACTAACAAGGGAAGACTAACTATCTCCTTCGTAAGCCTATGTTCATAATGAAATTCCTGGTGGGACCATGCACCCCACATGCACAAAAGAAGTGATATTGGACCTTTAAAATATAAGATAAGCTCAATTAAAACCTTAGTTTTTAGATATTTTTTCTTGAAAACTTGTGTTTTTATTTGATTACTAATCAGTGACTTCGTACCTACTAATCAATGACTTTGCCAATTTTCATGTGTTCTATTTTTGACTGTCTTTCAGGAAATGGTGACTTTGCCACTATATTTTTGTGACTTAGACATAAAAAGAGGCTTCGTCATTGGAATATTATGACTTTGATAGTTTCTATATCCTTTTTAAATTTTGCGTATCTCATGAAAATAATGATAATGACCCTATTAAATAGTGACTTCATCCCTATGAAAACTACCCAACTTCAAGAGGCTCATTCAAAGTCATTTGAACTCCATTTTTGATGATTTTTTTAAACCACATGTTTCATAAATATTTTTTAGATTATGTAGTTAAATTTAATTCATATTTTATGTACAATAGTATAATAATACTAATTTAGTTTCTAATATAATTTTTTTGTCATAGGTTTCACTTGCCAAAGACCACATTTGAAACTTCTAACAAGTTTTTTCAAGTTTTCTCAAGCTAGGAGAAATTATTTTACATCCTAAAAGGCCATTTTCACATTTTATTTTGGTGTTTAAAACTTGAACAAAAAAAATCATTTTTCATCATTTTCAAGTTTTCACAAAGGGACAAACTTCACTTCACATTTTGTTAAGTGTTTAAAAAAGAACAAAAACATTAGATTTAGTGATCCTACAAGATTTTACTTTTTATGTTCCTTTTTAAAACATTTACTTAGTTTAATTTACTAAATTAATTTATTTTTATCAAAAAATCATATATAATTTCTTCCCCCATCCCCTTTATGGAATTTGGGTGATCAAAATCTCATCATTTTTTCTTGTTTAGTTGAGTCATATAAGTGAATAAAAGTCACATATGCTCTCCCCAAGATCTGAGTGACTTGGGTGACTTAGAAATGATCATAAAGTTCTATTTTATTTATTTATTTATTTGCATTGGCTTATGAGCAAGATTTCATAGCCTCCTTACAAGTTCTCTAGGAGGAATTTGACCCAAGGTTTCATCTCCCAACACTATTTTCAACCAAATCTCTAGTGGGGTATACAAATTGGTAAAAATTTTAGATGGGATAGTGGTGAGAATTTAAGCTGACCATCGTAACATATATTTAGTCCATATGACAACTAGACATCAAAATTCACTAAGAAGTACATAGGTGATTTTTTTTTTGCAAAGGACTAGACCATTACATAACAAGTTAGGAGTTTAGAATCATTTGATGTGAATATACCCTCATGTTCGACACACATGTGGAGAATTTAGAATGAATCAAAAAAATTAGATTTGGATCAACCCCAATTGTTATAGAATATCCTACCAAATTTTAATTTAATTCAACACTCTAATTTCTTGCCACGTATCAATGCTTGAGAGATGAAAGAAGGTTTAAAAAAATCTACCTACATGCACTCTTACTTTTTTGGATTAAAAATTAACTCCTTTTGAGCATTGATATACCAATAGAAACTTTCAAATACTATGAAACCTTGTCATTTTTAGGGTAGGATATGCACTTAGGTGTTTTTCTTATTCTTTTACTTGCATTTTTTTTAGGGTCTAAATTGATTTTTGTGCCAAAATACGTCTAAAATGAGTCAAAAAATTCAAACTAAAACACATGTTACTTATATCATTTTGTACCAAGAAGTTTTATACTATTAAAATCACTCAAATAATTTTCCTTAGATTGAGATTTTCAAAACCCTTTTTGTACACTTGTTCAAAGAGATATTGTTAAGCTACCTAATTTATCCCAAGACATTTACCTTTGTTCAAAACCAAGTCCAACCATTTATGTAACTTTATCCCAAAAGGTGTTGTTAAGTTGCCCATTTGAGTCTAATCCATTATTCATTTGAAAATTTGAGTCTTTTGTACCAAGTTCAAAATTCATATTTCAAAGTTTAGATCCAAAATTGATTGGTCTACACTGAAGTCTTGCCTAATTTGGGCTTGGGCATTTACTTTTTACATTTGCATTGTGCAACTTGGATAAATTTATCACTTGATTTAAATACCTTTGTATAGACCTATGATTGGTTTAATTTTGTGTGCCTTGAAATAATTTACCATCTAAAATTAAGGAGTAAACTCATTCTTCAAGTATAGTTATACGTACAACTAGTTCACATTTGAGTCTTGCTTACCACTTGGACTTGAATGCTTTAATATTTTCTCTTAGTTTGTTACTTGAGAATGACTTTCCCAATTAGTTTTAGACATGTTCCTAGAAAAAGTTCTTTGTGCCAAGGTCAAGTTTGTCATAATTTCATATGCTGAGATTAATTCATGTGTCTAAATCAAGTTTTTTGAACCCTTTACCTTAGAGTTAGATTTATTTCAATTTTTTGCCTCAACCATTTTATTTGTAAGTATAATTTTTTTATTTTAGACAAAGACCTAACATTATTTCTATGTTTTATACCTAATTCATTCCTTTCCAAGTCTAGCTTTGTGACATTTACCAAAGATTTAGAACCTTTTTTTTCATTATCAAACCTAGATTAAGTTTTTTTGAAGCACCTTGCCAAGGACCAATTTTTTGATTTCCTTCCAATTTGTTTTTAAATTAAACTTATCATAGACGTTTCATCTTTAGGACTTTTTTAGAAATCTAAAGGTTTTTTTCCAAAACCATGTTCATGAGTCATATTTAGACCTCTTTTTAAGAGTTAAATGTGGCTTAGGATAGTTTGCAAATATTTTTTTGACCTTTCCAAAGTTGCCTTTTTAGACCATGTTTTGAGTATTTACAACATTAGAATTTTTTATTTAAGAGATGTTAACCAAAAATTTAGATATACCTCAATATGCACATAGTGGTACCATGCATAATTTAAATTATGAGAAAATAGTCACAAATGACCCCTTATTTTAAGACCCATATGGCCATGACATAGTTTGTGAGATGGATCCATATCCCTCTTATGCTACTTAATATATAGAATAAGTAAAATACCCATTAACATAGTACCTGGTTAATGCACCTCTTTATCTAGGGCAAGCATATGATCAAATGACTCAATACCTTATCAATGTGCCACCCATCATCAAACAAGTCCAATAAAAACCTATACCATGCCAACAAATTAAGACCCATAATTGTTTGATCATTACTTACTTGAAAATAGGTTTGATAGTTTAGTCAATGCCATAGAGTTAGGAGCAAAATTATCAATAGAAATTTCCCATGAGATTTTACCTAGTTTAGTTAGAGTAGCTAATAATTCACCTCAAGTCAAATCAATTGAATATGCCTCAACTAGTTACCATCAGGCACTTGTGCCAATATCTAACCAAGATCCTAATGCACTTGAAAAAAGAAAGGGTCTAATGGTTGACTAATTCACATAGATGCAACAAGCATATCAGATATATCTTAATTTTATGTATAATTTCAATGCTATAGCCATTTTTAACACCCCAATTATAGAGTTAACTCCTTCAACAAGGGTGCAAGTTGATTCTTTAGGACATACTAACCTGAATGTAGATCCATTTATCCAAAATACATTAGTTGGTGACATGTTCAATGTCCTGATCATTGAGGAAGAAACTATAGATTCTACCAAGACCATTTGTAAAACATAGCAAATAACATGCAAGTGTATCCCAATTTAAGTCGAGGTGGGTCAAATACACCATAAAAAAATCACAACAACATGTGCCTATTAATAATACTATGAGTGGTTTATAATAACAAGGAGTAAACATACCTATTTCCTAACCATATCAGGCCACTACCACCCCTCAACCAATAGCTTCCTGAAACACATAGCAAGGGGAAAGTATCCAAACACAAACCAACACTCCACCCCAACAACTAGTGAATGTTTCCCCACCTCAATAGGTGATGACTAATATTTTTTAACCACATACAAAAACTAATGTACCACCACAACAAATGGTGAGTTCATCATAGAATATTGTATAATCAACAATGTATTCCTTTTGGTCAATAATAGATACCTAACACCTAACAAATGCCCAATTCACAACATGTGTTTACTCAACAAAGAGGTCCTAACCTAAAATAATTACCCTTTAGGCAATAGTTTCCTTCTACCCCATTCATACCTCATATATAATAGGGACCCAACACTAAATCCATTTAATATAATGGCTTTAGTCAACAATGGGTACCATTTATATAATAGGGTTTGACTAATCAGCAATAAATTCCTATTCAAACCTAACAAGCATCTTATCTTCTACCAAGCCATATACCTCCATCATAATAATAATTCCCTACAAATTAAATCCATATTCCAAACCCTAACCAAAATATTTATCAACAATGCATATCATACTAGTAGTTTAATCCTAATTCACATATGTGTATTCTTGGTCGATCGATACATCAAACCAACATTATACAATACCCAATTCCCCCACTATACCCTAATCAAGGTAATATACCTATGATCACCCAACCAAAACCAACTATACCATCTAGATTATTATCACAAACATTATAGCAAATGAAATATCTAATTATATCCATTTAGATAGGAAACCAAACTAAGAAGTTCAAATTGGATTACATGTGATCTTAATGACTTAACATACATAAAGTCTAAATACCATTTCCTCCAGGATATGAGCCACCAAAATTTGATAAATATAAAGGAAAAGGAGACCCTAGGGAGCATTTAAAAAAGTTATTTGTCACTTTCCAGCCAATGGCCTATAGTGGCATCTACCAACTTATTCTCTTTCCTTGAAGTTTAGCTTGACAGACCTTGGAGTAGCTTCTTAAGTTGGAAAATAATTTAGTATCTAATTTTGATGATCTTTTAGATAAATTTGTACAACATTTCTCCTATAATCTCAAGCATGATATTTTAGTATTTGATTTGAGTTAGGCTAAGTAGAAGGTTAGTGAGATATTTTTAAGTTACTTGCAATGGTGGAGACCATTTTCTAGCCACTTCACCCATAATTTACCAGATAAATAATTGGTAATTATGTTTACCAAAAATATACACATTGAAATATCTCATCACCTAGAGCTTAAGTATGCTCACACATTCAAAGAAATCATTTAGAAAGGTATACAAATAAAAAGGCCATTGTTAATAAATGGATTATCAAGATGTCCTATTTGAACCAAAACTAGAGCCAAAACCAAAATTCAAACCAAAGTCAAAACACAAGCCCAGTCTAGACGCAAGATTTTGTGCTCACTCAAGCTAATAAATTTTAAAAACCTAAACCATAAAAATGAAACAAGAATGTTATTGGTAATGGAGTCACTAAGTTATATCATGTTGAAATGGTATAAACACAATTTGTGTAGCCTACTCTACAAAAGTATATTATTCCATAAATGTAACCTATTTTATAACCATGACTATCTCCACAAATACAACCACCTCCATGCATGTATAAATCTCAACCACCAACTTTATAAACCCATCCTTTAATAATAAGACCCAATGCTAGAGTCTTCAATGACCTTGGTGAGCCTATTGAAGCAGTGTTTTACAAATTAGCCACAACTAATATGATTAGTTAGTTGATTCCAAATCTCTTCTCGAAAGGTTTAAATTATCTTTATTAGTATAACTAGCATGAGTTATATGAATACCATCACCTTCATGGTCATTATATATGTTGGTGTGTGAAATTAAAGAATCTCATTTATAAAATGTTTGAAAATGGAGATTTCTAGTTGGATAATGGAACTTTTGCTTCTAATCAAAACCTGTGTATTTACCAAGACCTATTTCCATAACATAACAATATAAATCATAACTATAAATATAAATAATAATAAAAATGAAAAACAAAACATTAATAGTAACAACAATAATTCCAACCATAAAATAGATAGAACCAAGGCCAAAATAACCCCATTAGGTAACATACCTATCACACAATCACACATGACTACAATAGAATTATAGGTCACATTATGGGTGGTCATGTATATATAATAACCATCAAGACTAGACCAAATACAAAAATAAAAATACCATTACCTAAAAATATCTATCATCCTCCCTCTATTGGTAATCCTTCCTTGACATGTGACTACATCCAAGCACACTGAAAATTAAGAATTACCATCCTAGGCCCTTCATCTTCTTCTAGTTATAATGGTCATTTAGCCAATCTAGATTGTACAATTATAACTTAGTGGTCTAAAGTTACCATTATAGGCCCCCAACCTTCTACCAATGAGCCAATTGAACCCACCATACCAATCAAGAATAAGCTAATTACCATTGTTAATGAAAAATGCATGATATTATGGAATAACTAAAAAATACACCCACACAAATATCTATCCTAGATTTGTTGTGCACATATACCATTAAAAAATATATAATTACCAAACTCAAGCCAGTCCCAAATACCTAATTACATTATGCCAAACAAATTTTAAGGTTTGGTTGGACATCTAGCCCTGGTGCAACAATTGACCTTTAACCAAAGTGATATATCATCACTAGGCCCTCTTCACAATAACTCATAAATTTAAGTTGTCATAACATGTCATAAAGTTAAATTCATTCTCATAGATAATGGATCAGGCCTTAATATTATGTCTCTAAAGCTAATCAAGCATTTAGGATTTATAACTGACTTTCAACTAGAGACCATTACCATCAAATCCTATGATAATGAAGAATGAGAATCATAAGGAACCATATTTTTTTTGTGTTCATTAGGCCTTTGACCCATGACAAACTTTGTGACATCTTGTATCTAGATATATCATATAATTTTCTTTTAGGCAGATCATTGATACATGAAATCTATGCAATACCTTCAACCTTGTACTAGTGTATCAAGTTTCCTCATTCTGGGATATAAGTAACTATTCATGGAGACTTAAAACCATATCAATACTACAAACATTTAGATTTTGAGCATGAGAGATATAATTACCATTTTGGCCTAGACCCTTTACTAAATAAGGACAAGGACATACTTGTTGAATTTTGAGAGACTAATTGTATAGACCCCAACAACCTTGCCTCAACTTCACATATGCCTCTTATTAAAATTTCTAATTATTTTACTATTTTAGATAATGGTCTAGGAGAATAATTTACCCATAATACCTTCCATATAGCCAAGCTTCCACAAAACCCCAAGATTTTGGAAGGACCAAAGCCAAGCCCATTTGCATGAAATGGTGACAAAAGGGAAAAGGAAATATTCATAACCCAATGCCTATAATTTTCACACTAGACACTAGCCAAGAAC
Source organism: Torreya grandis (assembly GCA_037957365.1). Classification (NCBI taxonomy): domain Eukaryota; kingdom Viridiplantae; phylum Streptophyta; class Pinopsida; order Cupressales; family Taxaceae; genus Torreya; species Torreya grandis. The sequence continues at coordinate 1,749,618 of JARHVA010001999.1, read as the reverse complement.
AACACCCACTTAATAAAGACAAATATTAGTTATATAATGATGATTTGGCTAATTGTTATCAAATTAAAAAGCATTCCATCTATAATAGGATCATGGATAACCAAGCTTATTAAGTTATAAGTTTGGGGACAAATCATCATGGTGTTATCAAACTTATGACTATAACCAAGTACAAAGGAACTCATGGTATTAGATTTAAACTACCTGGGGGTGACCCCACCTATCTTATTCATGTTCCTACACTGAATACTAGTAATGATGATGTTGATGATGAAGTAAAGTCTAATCATAGCATATATTAAGACTTAGCTAGTACCAACTTATTTAAACCTTACACCATTTGTACCATCACACTAGTAATCCAACATTCCCCACTTACCCTTTATCACCATTAATTCATAGACTAGGATGAACAAAAATCCAAAGTACCTCATGATGAGTTAAAGAATGATGAGGCTTTTTGTGATTTTTGGGCCTAAGAGACAATGTTCCTTTGAGATATCGTAAGAAAGGATTCTTTATCAAATTAAATCCCCCAACCTATTTTAGAGAATGGGTAAACATTGTTAACCAAATGCAAAAAAATAAAACATTGATGTCATAAAGTAAAAACCTCTTTGAGGAACTTTTAGACCAAGGAAAAAGTAAATAAAAAGGTTGGTATCTTGGTGAAAACCTATTTTAGGATCCATTAGATGGGATGTTCACCCTTGAATGAATATTAGGAGACCACCAATAGATAACTTACTTTTAGGTCTGAACTCAATATAGAGGAGCAATATGCTTTTGAGAAAATTATCTAAAAGTGACCTAAAGTGTTTGTTACATGGCCCTTGACACAATTAGGAGATTCTGATTCATCTTGTTTGGGAGAACTTAAATAACTAGCTTGACTAGAGGACTTTGCCATTACCATCCAATTTTCATCTTTGTTGACTATCATGGAATATGTATCTAATATCCTTATAGAGTATACTTCAAAGGTCAACATTGAAACTCTAAATGATCCCAAGTGGATAAAACTATGTTCATCCCTCATTGAGGAAGAATATGAAGTTACTACAAATCTTCTTAGAGAGTTCATAGACATTTTTACATGGGCTTACTTTGATATTCTAGGTTTAGATCCATCATTAGTTCTACACCATCTTGTATCTCATATAGATGTTAAGCCAGTTAAGCAAAATTGAGGAAAATGCATCCTCACATTACCATCTTGGTCAAGAAATAAATAAATAAACTCTTATATTTATGATGCATTATACCTATTGATTATTCAGAGTAGATCTCCAATATCATGTTAATTTAAAAAAATATAAGGTATCAGATTGTGTACTAATTTCTAAGACATTAACAAGGCATGCCCAAAGGATGACTTTCCTTAGCTCAACATCAACATGATTATTGACTCCACACATAGGTATGAAATGATTTCCCTCATGGATAGATTTTTAAGATATAGCCAAATCAAGATTGCACCTAAGGAATAACACAAGATGGATTTCACCACTCCTTGGGGAATGTTTTGTTATTAGGTCATGCCTTTTAGCCTCAAGAATATAGGGGTAAATTACCAAATGGACATGACTATTATATTTCATTATATTATTAATGATATTATTGAAGACTATGTCAACAAAGTACTGGGTAAATTTAAGACATGTTTAGACCATCCATCCATATTATGAAGAATCTTTGAAATGATTTATGAGTGCAAGGTTTGGTTTAATCCTTGGAAAGTACATATTTTATGTTACTTTAGGCAAAATATTAGGCTTTATTGTCTCTCATCGAGGCATTAAAATTGATGATGCCAAATTTTATTCCATTACAAAGATGTCACCACCTTCTAATTTGAATTAGCTCCATAGTTTGTAGGGAAACATATAGTCTATTAGATGATTCATTTCATAGTTGGTTGATAAATGTCATCCTTTCACTCATTTATTGAATAAATTCACTACCTTTTCATGGAATTAATACTATCAAAAGGCCTTTGATAACCTAAAATAATACTTGGCCAATATTTCGATTCTACTACCACCTACACTGAGAAAGCCATTTTTTATTTATCTATCTACCATTAAAAATGCCTTAGGGACACTTTTATCCCAACATGATGATCACAAGAAAGAACATGTAGTATACTATCTAAGTTGTACATTGGTATCATATGAACATAATTATACACTAATTAAGAAATAATTTTTAGCTGTGGTATTTATAGCCCAAAATTTACATCTTTACATACTCAATAATGAGACCATAGTCATTGCCAAAGTAGTTATGCTCAATTATCTACTATCAAAAATAGCTTTACAAGGCTACATGGCTAAGTGGATCATGCTTCTAAGTGAGTTTGAGATTGAATATGTAAACCAAAATTCCATTAAGGGATATGTACTTATAGATTAGCTTGTTGAATATCTCATATCAAATACTTATCCACTTACTTTTACATTTCTAGATGACTCCATTCTTATCATATTAGAAGCACCTCTCAAAGAGTAAAAATGGAAGCTTTATTTTGATAATTATTTCACATCACATGGGTTAAGTGAAGGGTTTTTGTTCATAACACCATAGGTGGATCTCATCCCCAAATAATTTTGAATTAAATTTCCTTGTACTAATAACATGGATGAGTATGAATCACTCATTACGGGGCTTCATCTAGTATTACAATGGAACATTTAACATCAACTAGTTTATGGTGATTCATAAATTATCATTAATCAGGTTACAAACCAATTCCAAACCAAAGATGATAAGTTGGTACCTTATAAATCCATGGTGGACACTCTCAAGTATAATATTTCTCACATTCAATTTGAACACATATCTTAGGCTAATAACTATACAATAGATGCATGGTTATAATTATTTCATTGATTCATAACATATACAAAGCAAGAGACTATTAATTCCTTGTTGAAAATATTTTATCACCTATTCATGAACCTTCAAATATTGAAATTATATGTGATATTATTAGTCCAAATTATATATAGTATTTGAAACTATTTAATAACCTCCATGACCAAGTCCTTCCACTAGACCTTTCCTATAAGAAACAAAAGGCCTTCACACACCAAGCCTCTCACTATAACTTACTTAGACCTACACATTATTGTATAAGCTTTGATGCAACTCTTCTTTTTTATTTAAATTTGACATAATCTATATTATCATTGAGGGATTTTCATGAAGGAGTTTTTAGGACCCACACTAATAGGGCCATCCTTACCAAAAATCTCATATATATAGATTATTATTGGCCGATCATGGAAGTAGATGTAGATGCTTATGTTAAAAGGTGTAAATAATGTTAGAAGCATGAAAATTTTATCCATGCTCTAGTAGGAACACTCAAGTTAATGACCATGACATGTCCATTTTCAATGTGGGGACTTGATCTCATATGGAAGATTAACCCTACCTCCTCATATGACAATAATCATATCCTTACTGCCACTGAGTACTTCACCAAGTGGGTTGAATCCATTCCCCTCACTTATGTGATAGGCAAGAAAATTTACAAATTCATTTTCAACCATCTCATTTGTCATTATGGTAGACCATATGACATTATATCTGATAATGGTAGTTCATTTAAAAATAAATATGTCAAAGTATTCTATGCCTATTTTAACATTACCCAATATTTTTCCACTATATAATACCTTTAAATTAATGTATAAGAATACCATTGTCAATATACTTAATAAGATCATTAATGATGCTAGACATCATTAGAACTTGAAAATATTTTGCACCTTTTGGGCCTACTGTACCAATTTTTGAATTTGAATAGGAGCCACACCATATTACCTTATTTATGGTAATAAGGCCATTCTTCTCATCGATTTTGAATTGCCTTATTTATGAATTTCATTGAAACAAATCCTTGATGATGAGGATTATAGAGTATCTTATCTACAAGAGATAAAAATACTAGATGAAAAATGCATGGCCTCTGTGAATAACCTTTAAGCATACCATAACCAATTATGTGGTTATTATAATAGGCATGTGAATCACAAAGAGTTTGATCTTGGTTATATTTTACTCAAATAAAAACATAATAACACCACTTCAAAAAAAATAATAAAGGGAATTTCAAGCCTAATTGGATAAGACCTTATGTAATTGTTATTAACTATGACTCTGGAACATACAGGCCAACTACGATATAAGGAGATGAACTTGATGAACCAAAGGACATAATACATCTCAAGCATTATTTCACTTGAGTGACCTAAGGTATTATATATGAGGATAATTTAAATTACACCATAACATCACCTTCCTTGTACCATATCATACACCATTCCTTTGGTACCTTCCCTATTTGTCAGAATTTGTTTTACTTTCCCTTACCCACATTTTTGACCATGGTTCCAATCTATCAGTACTTAAATCACATTAAATGATTGGATTTAGATTAAGTTTTAGTGGTTGATTTAGTCTTGTGATTATTTGAGCAAATTATTTTAGAAAGAGATAGTATCTTGGGGAAGTGTGATAGTGGTTTGGCAATTACATCCTTCATTGTTGTCATGTTCTATCTCATTACATGTGCTACAAATTCTAACCACCTTTGGGAAAATTAGTATATAAAACCCTTGCCATTATTTATTATAGCCTCAAAAAAACCCATTTTACCTACACTACCACATCATTTTTCCATACGTTTCCATCTACCTATATGCGAACTTGCTATTACCTAGTTAGATCTTTCATTGTAGCGTAGAACTACATTAGCTTGAGGTTATTTAGGATTATGTAGGAAATGCTTAATTTACATTGAGGTTAGCTCAGTCACCCATTTTCCCACACTCTCACTATTTTATGAGCAATTTTATTAAATGATCTCATCATTTTGTGAGTAATATAAGCCACACTCTTGCCATTTTATGAGTAGTTTTAGTAAAATCTCTTGTCATTTTATGAGTAACCTAAGCCATGCTATCACCATTTTTCAAGTTAACCAATTTAGTGTCTCATAATTATCTATTAAGATGCCTATAAAAACCTAAAAATATGGATATATGATATAAAACCCCTAAAAATCTTGTAACATTAGGCCAATCAGATTGGATTTATGCCACTCAGGATATGCATCTCCTAGTTGGCTAGTATAACTAAAGCATGCACATAAATCCTATCATGACCATTTCCATTTACCTATTCCATTTTTTGATCATGTTTCAATAGTTTTTTGGAGAACTAAATTTGGGTTGAAGTCCATGTTGGACCTTGTATCTATGGAACTATGTAAGCAACATCCAATTACCTAGTGTATTTGGAGTCAGCTCAACCAATTTTAGTGATTGATTTCATTCACCATTCTTGTGGATCATTCCTTCCTCTATGTTTGTCTCCAAATGCTCTCATTATTTTATGAGTTATTTACACTCTCATAAGTTTATACGTTATTTACTCTCTCTATTTTGAGAGTTATTTACACTCTTTCCATTTTATGAGTTATTTATTCTCTCACCATTTTATGATTCACTTCTATGTGCATTGTGCATTTGAAATAGATGCACTAATGTACCCCTTATTCTCACACTCTCACCATTTTATGAGATTATTCTCATTTTAAACCTTAGATATAGTGAACATTATGAACCAAGTTCATTTGTGAGCATTTGTCTCTTATCTTTTATTGTATTTTTAACCTAAACCATGCTCCCATGGTTTCACAAACTCCTATACCTAATGTTGTCATAATCATGAGCATTAAATTATCTTATTTTACACTCTTACCATTTTGAGATCCCATTCCCACTTTATTCTATGATCAATCTCTTTTGATTATCATTAAATTTTATTTTATCCCATATCTTGGGAGAACTAAATTTTGATTGAAGTCCATGTTAGACCTCATGTCCATGGGACTATGTACGTAGTGTCCACCTACCTAGTGTATCTATAATTAGCTCAGACACCCCTTCCTTATTCTTATATTTCCCCCAAAATTTATAATAGTGTTGTTCCATATATCCTAGGAGAAACCTTTATTGTCCTACATTTACCATTACTCCCTATAGCCTAGGAACAATCTTTGTGTCAAGCATAACATTTGTATTATGATGCACAAGAAGTTAGATCAATTATTTGCATTAGATCAGTTGTTTGATTTAGATTATTTGTTTGTTCATTTTAATTAGATTAATTATTAGATTTATATTAGTTTTTTATTTATGTTCTTTAAGTTGGTTTTTAGTTATTTTGTTTGATTTAGATTAATTGTTTGATTTAGATTAGTTGTTTGATTTAGATTCATTTTTATTCATTGTGCCTTAACTTAGATTGTCTATTACTCTTGCTTGAAGTTAATTATCTATTGAATTGCTTTAGATTGCTTGTTTATTCTATTTTTCCTTAGTTTTTTTGTTAACTTCATTTTTTCTTATGAGTTGATAACTAATTTTTTGTTATCTTGGTTTAGTTTTTGTGTTTATTTGTTAGTTTTGTTAATCTTAATTGGTTGATGACTAACATTGTATCTTTCATTTAGTGCTTTGGTTTTTTTCTTAGGTTATTTGTTTAGTGTTTATTCATTGTTTGTTATTTATTTTAATTAGTTGTTGACTAACTTATTTTCTTTGATTTTGACTTTATTTTTTCTCAATTGTCATAGGTTTATTACATTTTATTTACACTTGAGTCTTGATTAACCATATCTTGTAATTAAGTTTTGAATGTTTGTATTTATTCCTACACTTAGTTTATTTGTCTTATATTTACACTTGGGATTTGATTGTTCATATCTTACTTCTAAGTGGTTTATATTTACATTTAAATTAAGTTTGTCCATGCTTAAGATATATATTGTTATTATAGTTGTCTATAACTATGATGCATAATATCACAAGCCATAACAAAAATCAAACCAATGGATATATCAAACAATGAAGTGGGTAGTACTTCTCCTTGTTCACAAATGGAATATCCCAAATAAATCCAAAACCCCATAAGTAAATAAATTACCATAATTATATTATGTGCTAATACAAGCATGCATCTATGAATAATCATATATATATATATATATATATATATATATATATATATATATATATATATTTCATATAGCATAAGTAGATAAAAATAGTAAAATATATCATATGCATGAAAATGAATGAGCATGTATGTTTAACTAAAAATAAACATCCAAAATGATAAATCATCATAGTTAAACATGAGATCAATAGAGCATCACATATATCAAAAAAATAACAATCCATGGACAAAGGCCTTTTAAAGACCAAATATGAATGTCAATGTTTCTCACAAATAAATGTCATATACATCACAAATATATACATATCATAGTGCCAAAATACAAAAATGCCAAAGATATCTAAAAATTGGCTTTGACTCAGTCCATAGGATGTGGTCTTAGTGGTGGCGATGGTGGTGGTTTCTGAACTAACTAACTTGAGGCTATTATCCCATGTGTTTTGGTCCTAGACCAAGATGACCTAATGATATCTATCTATGCATCCCATACCTCAAACATAATAATCTAATGATCTCTATGGACTATGGTCTCATATACTCTACAATAATAGGAGGCATCATCCTTATCTTAAAGGCTCTCAAGTACCACCTATGTGAACCTTGCCTATGTGTTGGTTATATGGGACTCATCTCACTAATATCTAATCCTCTATACATCTGTTAGGACTTGATCTATATCTGATATAGCCTAATCTCTCTCTACCTATATTTATGCCTATTCTTGTACCATTCATGCCACCTCTACCTTTAGTCAAGTAATATCTAATTAAATGGAAGTCATATCTTCATCCTTGATAACTTGTGTAGCCTATAAATCCTCTACTCTCCTCTCTAAGCCCTAGATCATGCCTATCTTGGTTGTAATCTCCTTCTCCATAACAACACTATCCCTATTTATTCTAGTTGTATCTAATGGCCCTACCTAGCCTATATCAATGGATGTAATTACTATATCATAGATTTTAGATCCACCATCATGGCATAAGTATCATCCCATATATAATACCATATATCATCCCCTTCATCATCACCCTCACCCTATTTCTATGTCAACTACTGTCATTATCACTAGCCTCACTACCTATCTTCGCTTTAGTTTCATCCACATCCATAGACCCCTGACCCTATACCTATTCAACCTATATAGCTACTTATGTATGGGATACTAATATCAATGGAAAAACTTTTACCCACTAATGCACATACTCTGGTGTCACACCTACATCTATAAAGCCTATTGTGTAGGCCCATTGAATTTATGGCACTATCTTATAACTACTCACAATTATACTCATCAAAATCACTAGGGTAGTGTGTTTAATCTCTTAGGTAGCATGTGTAAACCACCTTATCTCCTTAGGAACATCCTATAGCATGCCAAACTACCATAACACTCGATCTAGATAGTACTCTTTAATAATATGAGTTTATCTCTCTGTAAGGAAGGACCTGTTCATCATAAAGTTCATGTAATATCTATCCCATAACCATTAAAGTTGATATGGAAGATAGGGCCACCATATGAAGAACTCAAATATCAACTTGTCAAACATGCACCGATAGTGGTATAGCTCCTTGTGATGTCCCCTAGGGCCTACACATATCTAATCCCAACCATAAACCAAAGGATCTTAAGGGTCTCTGACCTATCTCTAACTAAATAGGGGCTTTATGTCTATATGCTCCTAGACCTAAATCTACACTAGTGTAAAATTTATAATGTTTTAGCCTCCTCGATAAGCCACCATGTATAAGTCTCTATACAAATGGGCTAATACTATTGGCCCCCAAGCAAACCTAGTCACCTCATCCATCATAGACATGACCACTCAACCCAATCCCATGTGAAAGAAGTAGATGCTCTTTTCAATAAAAATTATGCCATTGACAATGTCCATCAGTATAAAAACTTCCCTATCAATTAATTCTAGTGGTGAGGGCTCCTTTGGGGATAGGTTGTCTAGCTGTAAATCCATGTTTGTCTATAATAGATCAATGTCAACCTTCCCATGTACCATGGGAATATCTACAAATCTAGTAAAGTCATTTAGTACCACTTATTATTATGTTGGATTTTTCTAGAATAGTCTACAACCTATTGTGGGTAGTTTTATTATATGTCATGTATCCTCTAGCATAACCGTAGCCTCCCCAATAGGTACGTGAAATAAAGAAGTCTCAAAGTGACATCACTCTACTAGTGCACTTAGGTATGTGTGGTCTACACAAATCACAAAAATCTATGTAATGTCATATAAATCTAGGTAATGAATTAATTCAACCATTTCCATTGTCCATATTTGTGGTGTCTACAAACAATGAGAATGCCACTTCCATGCCATCAGTATAGCAAGCCACTCCTATAAACATAGATTAACATTAAGATATATTTATGTTACTATCTAGCCTATACCTACCCTATCAAACCTATTTTTCCCTATCTCCTAGAGGTTGGACCCATTTTGGGTCCCTAAAGTTAGCCATTTTGTCTTTTAGGGCAGAGTCACCCTTTTACCAAATGACAAAGTCACCATTTTGGTTATTTTTGCCATTTTTAGGCAAAATCACCATTTTCATTTTTTTACAAAAATGGCCATTTAGGTGATTTCTCATGTTTTTAGGTGATATAATTATTTTTATAAATGAAAAATTCATATGAATTCATTGATTTTCTCTATAAATTTGTCATTTTTCCTTCCATGAAAATGGTGACTTTACAAGTTTGAGCTTGAAAACTAACAATAAATACATAATTAATACAATCAAAGGTTAAATTTATGTCACTTACTAGAGGTTCATTGTGTGGTGGTCACATGTGCTTCCTTACTTGGTCATTCATGTGCCTCTACCCTCATCCATGAATCATTTCTTGTCACTTCTTCTCGTGAGGTCAAAACTCAATGTTTGTAAAGGTTTTGGTTGAAAATGATTTTTTTCACCCTAGTAAATATATAGATTTAAAAATTAATTGTTTAGCCCCCCAAAGTCCTAAGGTTTAATTTTTTTCATTTCAAGAGCTCTTATTTTTGACTTTTTGGTCCATTTTTCATGTCATTTGATTCTATATTCACTATTTTTGAACTTGACCATATTATTGGGCCTTTTAGAGACCCATTTAATAATGATATTTTTTGGACTTATCCTATGCTATTTCAAATGTGTATCTTTTTATTATCTAATTTTTATCAATTCATGTTATTTTTTTATGCCATCTCATCATCACTCCATTTATAGATTTATTGCATGAGCTTCCTTTGCCAATTTACCCAAACATGGAAAATTATTTTTAATTGACTACCATTGTATCTTGCCCTATTGGAGTAAAATTGATTTCATTATGCTCAATCAACCCTACTAGGGAAAACCACTATGCCAATGATTATAATTGCCTTTAGGCTAATCATTATTTTTTGATCTATCTACCCTATAAGAGAATTTTCACTGCACTAATGATTATAACCATCTTTCCGCAAATCATTATTCTGCTCTATCCACTCTATTAGAGCAAATCATTGTGCCATTGATTATAATTTCCTTTGGTAAAATTAGTATTTCCACCCCCATTACCACTAGACCATGTCATTTTTCCTTTTTTGAGGGCTTGTTTGACAACACTATTTGTCTCCCTATCCCTTGAGGAGGCATCTAGGGCTCATCCATCACCCTCTAGGGAATTAGCTAATGAATTAATGACTTTTTAATTATTTGAGAAGATGTTACTATGTTTGTGTCTTGTAATAACTTCTTAAATAGGGGTAAAATTTAGACATCTCATTTTGTCTGTATTCTATGTCTAATCGAACTTCATATTGATTTCTACCAAACAACACAAAATAATCCTAAAAGTCATTAGATGTCCCATTTTTATCTACAGATCAAACATTAGTGCCTATAATCATGTTGAGGCATCCTTATTTGGTTATTATCCTGTAGGCAATGAAAACCTCCCACATATTCATCCCTAGTCAAATCATGACCTTACAAATTAACAAACTAGCCTTTTGACCCATTAAGTGGGGCACAAAACCAATTTCTAAAATGCCAAAACCTTGTGAAAAATTAATTAACTAAGCAAATCCAATTATCTTCTTAAGTGAAAATTTCATGTTCAATTAGTGAATATCAATTTTATAAAAATAAAAATTCAATAAAAATGAGGTCATGATGATGTCATCATCAAAGTAAAAAAAATAGAAATACCTTCATAAAAATTTTAAATTTAGAAATGAAGAGCCATGATTAATAAATGGGATCTCTATCCTAAAGATTAATTTTTTATCCCTTCCCTAACCTAACCATGGTTAAATCTAACATAAATACACTTAATTTATAGTTAGTTTGAGAACCTATAAATAAAAGTGTCATTTTTATTATTCCAACAAGCTCTCAAGCTAAAGTTATAATGTTAATTTTTTGAGAGATAGCTTCATTTTAATTATCACATGCCAAGCTAAGCCAAGCCAAGACACAAGTGGACAAGGAAAACTATTTCTCATAAAGTAAACACATTGACAAATGACTCCATTGGACATAAAATCTAAGCATGAACACTCTTATATGCCAATGAACAAGAACCATTTGAAAAGGAAGGTAAAGGTATTATTTTCTTTGTCTTCAAGTTGTATTTGAGTTTAGTTATGTTATTTCTCACCCAAGTACTTAGGCAAGTAGTTGTTTTTTCATTGAGTTATTTTGATTAGGGGTTTGTAATTCTATTAATAAGAGAAGACTAGCAATCTCCTTCATAATCCTATGTTAAAATATACACTTTCCATTTTTTCCTAACACATTAAATCCATGGGCTACTATAACATGTTTTTATTGGTTGATTATGCTTATATTTTATGCACTTAAGTGTCTTGCCTTGCTATTATATTACTTGTTTAAGTATTTGAATATGATCCTTTGCTTGAAGCTCTTGTGCATATGTATACTTTAATAAAAATTTATGTATGTCATTGTTTGTTATATGTACATTTGAATATGTCATCCTTAATTTTGTGTTCATCTGACTAAATCATGTTCCTTCAATTATGTGTCATTTGAACATACCCCTTATTTATGGTCTCCTTGGACCATTGTATTTAAACTTGCTTTTGAGTGCTCTGGTGTGTGTGTTTATGTGCTTATTAAACTTCTACCATTACTATCTAGACATTTCCATGATCCTTATCATGCATCTTATCTTACATGTGATCAAATTAGTTCTTTTCACTTTAATTTTATATCTACCTAGATATGTTCCTTCTATATGCCACATGGTTACATTCATAAATTATACAATTGTCATATCCTTTTGAGGTGAGGTAACTACCAATTACTACCTTTCCCTCACCTGAAAGGGGGGATATTAGTGGGGGAATTTCATAGAGACATGTTATCCACACTTCTCATAGTTTTTCAAATTCAATGAGGGCATGTCATATGGGCATGACTTCCACACATTCATAATTTTCAAATTCAATGGGGGCATGCTTTGGAAGCATGTTCTCCACACTTATTTAGTATATGTTACTTATATTAATTTTTAGATTCAGTGGAGACATGTCATATGGGAATGTATTCCACACATTCATAGTTCTTAGATTTAGTGGGGGCACGCTTTAAAATCATGTTGTTCACACCTATTCAGTATTCAACTTCTCCAAATTATAGTGGGGCCATGTTTTGGAAACATGTTCTCTACATTGTCAACTATATCAGTTTTCATATTTATCCATATATAGTGGGTAATGATTTTGAATTATTTTCTCCACACTTAATTTTTTTTTAAATGGACAAAGCACACAGTTACATGATTTAGATTCATAGTTGTGGAAAAATTCTATATATTGGTACCATTGTTATACATAGCTTCAACATGATACATATCAAAGGTGCATATGATATGTAATGTGTGCCTAATATTACAAAATCTATATAATTTTCACAATTTAGAACATCTTTAGGGACTATCACCACCCACTAGTTGGACTTTTACAAATTATAATGAGTGAATCTTATTTCAATTTATTTCCTCATTTCTTAATTTTGAATGTACATAAAAAAATCAAGTAATAGAGTGTTTGGAATAATACTTGGTGAAATGAGCATGTGAATCTATATGAAATTGGTAAATCCTCTTTGGCTAGGAATTAATAACATACACATAGCACAGACACTTGAAAGGGGGTTAGTAGGGGCTAGATCCAAGAAGCATAATGCTTTCTAAGAGGCTGTCAATCCAATTTTATGAAAATCAAGTATGGAATGATAAAATAAGATATTTGAATTTAATCATAAGAAATTAAATGCATGATATAAATTAAAATATAACTTGATTATTAAAGAAACTAATAAAATTTTGATGCTAGGGTGGTGGGGGTCAGGTTTAAAAAATTAGAAAGGGTATTATGGTCAGAGAGAAACACAAAAAGTGGAGTTTGATTTAAGGAAAAAGGGTGAAAAAGGCTTGCTAGAAAATTATTCCATAGAAAACCATCAGAGGTTAGGAGAACCATCAGTGATTAAGGTAAACCATTGGTAGTTGGTCAACTATTGGTGGTTGTAGATGACCATCGATGGTTAGGTAACCATCGGTAGTTGCCTGCATAAATTTGGGGTGAATAACTCAGGGAGTATAGAATGGGAATTTGGTCAAACAGAGGTTGGATATGGGGCTAGGAAGTGTAAAGTTGGGTATTGGTGAATATGATAAGGTAAAGGGATTAGAAACTAGATAAACTAGAGAACACAAGTATAAAATACATGGAACTAAGTGGAGGAATCTTAGGGGATACAAATAGAGTAATGATGATTCAAGCCTTTTAAAGTGATTTTAATAGAGTTTTGGATCTCTAATGACAATTCTTGCTCATTGGTATGGATGTTAGATACTTACAAGAAAGCTTAAATTCTTGATAATTGATTGTTCCTCCCTTCCCACTTCATCTACTCCTTTTATAGGCAAAAGTTACTATGAAATAAAGGAAGTTACAAATTTGATAGAGGATAAATATAACTATTTTCATAGATTTAAAATATTAATTTTAAATACAAGTTGCCATTTTTAGGAGTTACTAATCCCATATAAAGATCTGGCAAAGTTTTAAGGCAAGGTGGGAAACCCAACCATCGATGGTTAGTCCAACTGTCAGTGATTGTAGGGCTAGAGGAGAAAAGGGTGAGAAAGAGTTATTTAAATGATGTGTTTAATGAGGTTTGGTAAAGTTAAGTTATAAAAGGGTCTAGATAAAGGTTCAAAGGTAGAATGACACTAAAAACTATTATGTTCATTTTTTATGTGTCTATATTTTTCCCTTTTTTATTGTGTAGCTTTAGAAAAGCTACAAAATAAAAATAGTAAACTGGTCAAGGTCTAGCCCTAGTTTCCCCTTGTAGGAGAGGAGGTATTCCCATCAAATTTATAGATGATGGAGGTGTAGATAAAATTGAGTCAAGGGTTGATAATGAGATAAGGTGGGTGATACGAAAGGGGGTTGGGTAGTTGTGATGTGAACCCATGCACAAAAGTGACAAAGAATGATAATCAAGATCACGTAATGACTAAAACTGCCAATATTATAAAATAAGGTCAAGTTCTAGAAAGACAAGAGAGGGTAACTAGTTCACAACATTAGTCATAGCTAATTGGGTAATTCCAATCAATCCATCTAGATAAGGTCTATTTCATTTATAGGTATCTAGGTGAGGAAGAGCTCTAGCTAAATAACATAATTGGTTGAGTTGTGCTTGAGGTGGTGCAATGTTCAAATGTCCAACTTTGGTAAAATGGGTTAGTGTGGTCAAAGGACCATGCAAATTCATTGTAAAACATGCAAAGAGATCAAGTCAAAAAATTTAGGTTGGAGGGTGGCAAAACTAACTCCATCTACACTAAGTGAGAGGATGCTACCTACATAGTTCCCTAGATAAAGTATCCAAAAGGAACTTCAGGCCAAATGTAGTTCTAGGCATGAATGGGTTGATGATGAAAGGTTAGGTTGGAAAAGAGTAGAGAAAGGTGAGAAGAGCCTAACCATTTATGTTTATGGTGTCCAAAGGGGAAACTATTGCTAATTACCCTAACCATCAATGGTTAGGGTAAAACTCTAAAAAATTGAATGATAAAAGTAAATACAATAAGTCATTTTCACTCATTGAATTTGGAAAATAGTGTCTAGAATTAGGAGTAATTTATATGGGTGTTAATATTGTGGAGCTTTCTGAGGTGGAGATTCATGATTAATCGAGTGCATGTGTTCAAGTGTGAGGGAGGGAGGATGAGGACATGGCCGAGTAGTGGTGAGAGGGATCCAAGCATGCCACTAATTATGGAATAATGTAGGGTTTTTTTTTTAAATTTTATATAATGGTAAAATTTGATGATAGGAAAAGGGTAGAGGAGGTTAGGAATATGGTAAAGTAGAGATAGGTTGTGGGAAAGGAACATGCCTGGGATTGGATGCCCTAAGTTTAGGTATAGGTGAAAATGGTAAAAATGTGATATAAAAATGAGGAGAAGGTGAAGTAAATGAAAATAAGGAGTAAATAGTGAGGAATTTTTGAATTTTTTGCATGTTTATCTTGGTTTAGGTTTTTTAGGTTAGGATCAAATGGTTAGGTTTCACCACTGGCAGTCACACATAGTGACCATCAACATTTGGACCCAACTATTGACAGTCGATGGTGGGGGGACAAATAACCCTATAGACCATTGCTAGTTCCTTGATCCATCGGTGGTTAGCCAAAAGAGGGACATCCCCATAAGGCATTAAGGTTAATGAAAAGGGTTCTAGGTTCAAAATAGGTGAGGGTGAGTAACAAGTCTAAGATATAGCACAACATTAAGGTGGAAAGAGTGGAAAGATGAAAGAGTAGATCTGAGGTAGAGATTAGAGGTTAATAAGGATGTGTAAAAATGGGTGAAAATAGATGTCAAGGGTGTGTGTCAAGTAAGAGAGGGAAAATTATAAATATTAACATTGTGATGATTTTTGTGTAGGCCCATAAATAGATTTAGATGAGGGATAAAGTCCCTAAGATATTCATAGAGGTGCATGATAGGATGGTTGATGCAGAGTAGAGGCAAATGGAGGATGTGGGCCTAAGGGCCATGAGACACTACCAACACCTTCCACATGATGTTGTGATGATTGTGGCACTAATCAAGAGATAGGACCCTACCATAAACACCTTCATGTTATCAACTGGAGAGATGTCTATTTTTTTGGAGGATGTTCACTGTGATCTAGGAATTTGACTCAAGAGAGGATGGTTAGTATGGTGTTAGTTCCAAAATGAAAACAAAATAAATGAAACACACTAACTAGTATAACATCTCTAGGATTAGACACTAGGGAGAGCTTAGTTAACAAACATGAATAAAAAACATAACTAAAATGTAAAAGAAACCATCTTTTACCTTCCTTGGATGCTCCAAAATGCTTGTTATAGTGGCTTGCTCGGCTTATGCTCATGAAGTCCTTAGAAATGGAAGCTTGGCTACCTTCATCTCTCCTTGACACCTTTGGCTTATGTATTGGCTTGGATTGGAATCAATTTGGCATGGTAACACTAGTTTCTTGAAGCTTTGTAATCAATTCTGAATTATAACTTTGCATAATCATGTCTTAAAAATTATGTGGTAAGGCTTCCTATTTATAGATTTTTGAGATTGATTAGAATCAACCTAAACCATCCATCCTAAGTTTGAGATGTGTGGTTGAGGATTATTCAATTTTTGGAATTAATTTTTTAATTATCCTCATCATGACATTGGAATAAGGTGCAATTAAGAGGCATGGAGGGCATCATAGAAGGCATTGATGAGGCATGGTGGTCATGAATCTTGATATTTGTTGCATTTATGGCCTAGGGATATCTTTCCAAGAACTGAGGTCACCAAATAATGTAAATATTTAATATTCATTTATAAAAATAAGTATTCAACAAGTTTATATGGAATTCTTAATTAGGCCTTGATTTGAATTAATTAGCTCTTAAGCATGATTAAGCACTTTGTACACAAATTACTCAAATTGATCAAAATGCCTTGTTATTGGTCCAAAATTTGATTGTATTGGAATTGAAAGTCACTATTAGATGTGTCAGAACTATATTCCTACTTAGGATGTTACTCACAATAAATAACAAAGGCATACATCTTGTGTAAGAGATAGGATAGGAAAGAGTAATCCAAAGCACCCAAGTACAAAATTAGCATTTTGACTTGAAATGATATGATCAAAGTTAGCTGGTCCATAAATTGCATTACCCCATTTAGGGATACCCTAGCCAAAATAGGCACTTTAATATGTCATTTTCACATCATTTAACATGTTTTAGTGTTTTTAGGCCAAATTGTGTATTTTCGGTCAAAATTGGTCAAAAGCTTGGTTGGAGGTTATCAGTGGCTAGTTTTAAGTGTCTACAGTTTGCCACTATTTGGGAAGATGTTACAAACCATAAACAAAGCAATATATTCTCAAAGAATGAAAAGGTCATATATGCCTACAACTATAATGATGATTAACTAATTATATGATGCCCCCTTGAGGGAATGGTTGGCACTCGTAGGTTGACAAATGGTCCCTCGAAAAGAAAAAATCAAAATGAGGGGATAAAAGAAAGGAAAGTTGATGAGGTGAAAACACAATGATATTAAAAAAGTAGTGAAAATCATTGAGAATGCAAGTGGGATGGTGTACAATGGTTTGCCTAAAGGCAGTTATAAGCATTATACCCCAATAGTGGCAACGTGGTATGATAACATAATGATTTTCCCAAAGGTAGTTATAATCATTGAGAAGATGGAGCTACCCTAGTTAGGATAGACAAACAAGAGAATAACATGCCTTTTTATAGTTATAAAAAGTAAAGTGGTGACAACACAATGATTTTCCCAAAGGTGCTTATAATCATTGAGAAATGTAAGTGGGATGGTGTGCAATGATTTGCCCATACGTATTTATAATCATTGGACCTTGATTATGGCAAACATGATACACTTGGCAAAAGATGATGATAACTTAACATAGAGGGTAATGATGAATTGGAATGACTTACTAGTAGGGAGATACTCATCCAAACTAATAAAGGTTGAAATATTTCATGGTTAATTAATCTATTTGGGATATGATTGGGATGGAATAAAGATGTTGATGTTGAAGAGATGCCACCATTGTTTAATAGACTTATTAAAACTAAAGTTTGCTATAGCTCATGTCGGTAGGCATCATGGTATAACATCATGAGGACTTGGCTAAAATATGCATAAGGATCAACTCCTATAATCTAATACTCAATAGAAAAAAATGCACCAATGATAGAAACGATGATGATAATGTAAACATATGAATATGGATGGATTTGATTATAAGTGTGGGCAAGGAATCACCTAATGAACACGCATAAATTAAATTAAGGCAACAATTCCAAAAGCAAACAAATAGGTAGACAAACAAATAAAATAAGCAAAAATAAACAAATAAATAATGTAATAGAAACCATAAGAACATTGCCCCTAGAAAATAGGTGACAACTTAAAAAATGAAAAAAATAGAGGAATAAAAAAAAAGGAAGCAGGTGGTTGAGCTATCTGCATATGCACTAGGCAAGTGGATGTTGCTTACATAGTTCCATGGATGTAATATCCAATAAAAAATTGCAAGGCAAATGTAGTTCTCCCAGGGAATGGAAATAATTTGATAACTAAGGAAAAAAATATAATGGATGTGATAGAATAAGAGGAATGGTCTTGCAAAATGGCAAGTGTGTGAGAGAAAAAGGCCAAAAAGGATGGGGAAACTAAGTGACAAGTGATTTTATTGTAACTTAGTAAGGGTTCCTAAAATCCTTAAGGCAAAGAGGTGGTCAATATTTTTGATTTTTTCTAATGATTTTTCAAATGTTTTTAGAATTTTTTGAAGTATCTCAACTCAATCAAGAATGATGAGACACTAAATAGTTCAAGCTCGCAAAATGGTGAGAGTGTGTCTTAGGTTGCTCACAAAATAATGAGAGTGTGGCTTAAGGTGATTGGGCTGACCTCAATAAGTATTGCATGCTACATACATAGTCCCAATGTAGGACCTCAAGTCATTGTAGTTCTACCCTATAATGGAGAAATTTGACTAATGTAGCAGTTAATTCAAACAAAATAGGCACATTTGGTAAAAAGGAACAGTATGACATATGAAGTGGCAAGTTGGTACATCAAGGCTTAATGTTTCCCCTAGTTTGCACATAAATGGTTATAACTAAGACATTAAAAAATAGATAAATGGTACTAATTTACCCAAAGGTGGTTATAATTAGTAGCAAGATCGGTGGTAAGAAAGGAATTAAAAATGAAGGATACAACTATCAAAACTTTTGTCACACTGTCCCAAAATATGATCTCTATCTAAAGTACTTGAACCAAATGATGAGAGTGATCAGATACCTTGATGATAAAAATGTGTAATTAATGGTAAAAACCAAGGTCAAATGAGCCAAGATTTAGAACACACTGGGATGATAGGTGAGAAGCAAAAAATGAGTACAATGAAGATCAATAAGGATGGTATTTGTACAAATAAGAATAGTAGTAAAATGGCATAATTGAAATGGTCCTTATATAAAATACACCTTAGAATTCAATCATAATACCACTTGAGATGAATAATATTCATTATCTCTAAAAGTTAATCGCCATCTAATGTGGTGAGCCTGTATGCTCCTGATCCATAATTTGTAGTGATGATGAAAGGCCCTATCTAGTTTGGTTTGAATTTCCTTTTATGCTTCTTCTCAACTATGGTATTATTTTGGTTTTCTTTAAGAACAAGATCACCAAGTTTAAATGTTTTATACTCAACATGTTGATTATAGTGGCCTTTGAGTTAGTTATGATATGCTTGAAGATTATTGAACATGGCTATGCATTTCTCATCAAGCAGGTCTAGCTCTTGTAGGCAAGCTACTCAATAGTCATGATCATCTAGGACATGCTTGAAACATATGCATAGTGAAGTAACTTGACCTCAATGGGAAGGATAACTTTAGTACCATAAACAAGTGAGTATGGAGTGGCTCTTGTGGGGGTACGATGATTGGTATAGTATGCCTAAAGGGTAGGGAATATCTATAAGTACCAATCATGACTGGTATCATAGAAAATCTTTTTGAGAATAGACAATAGCTTTGTTAGATGACTTGGCTTTGCCATTACCTTAAGGGTAATATGTTGTAGAAAAATGTTGAGTGATATTATATTCAGTACATAGCTGGTCTATAACCTTATTCTTGAATGATCCTCCATTATCAGATATAACATCAAAGGGGATATCATAGTGGCAAATGAGATGGTTAAAAATGAATTTAGAAATTTGTTTTTTAGTTACATAAGTGAGGGGTATAGCTTCAACCCATTTATTGAAATACTCAGTAGTGGTAAGGATATATTTATGGTCGTAGATGAGTGGGGTTAATCTTCCTAATGAGGTCAAGTCCATATGTAGAAAATGGTCATGGTGTCAACATCAGTTTTAGATTTTTTTTTGGGGCATGAATCAAATTAGCATGCCATTTACATTTGTCACACTTTTTTGCATATGTATTAGCATCTACATCCATTGTGGGCCAATAATAGCTAGTATGCAAGATATTTTTGATAGGACTATCCTACTAGAATGAATGCCACATACTCCTTCATGAACTTCTATTAATGCTATCATAGACTATACCAAAGTTAAATAATGAAGTAGAGTTCCATCAAAACTACTAGGGTAAAGGGTGGATCCAACTAGAGTATAATGAGTGGAATGATGAATGAAGGCTTTGGTTTTTTTTTGAGATAGGTTAGGTGGTAGAACTTGGTCATGAATATAGTTTTAAAGGTTTGAGTACCATATATAATTAGGACCAACAACATCATAAATCATGACAATGGTTAAAGGTTCATGAGCTGGTGTTGACAAATTATAGATGAGGAATTGATACTCTCTAGCTTTATTTATTTGTTGAATCAGAGAGCCAATAGTATCCATGACAACTATAATTATATTACTATCCCTTGGTATGTACTCAAACTAAATGTTGGTAATTTTTTGCTTAAGAGTGTTGACCATGGCTTTATATGGAACTAGCTTGTCATCTTTGGTTTAAAAATGATTTATGACTTGATTGATGATTAATTGAGAATCACCATAAACTTGGTGATGAGATATGTTCCAATGCACTACTTGTCAAAGTCTTCCAAAAAGTGCTTCATATTTAGCCATGTTTTTTTTACAAGGAAAGTTGATTCTAAATGATTTAGGGATTAGATCCCCCTATGGTGTAATAAATAATAGGCCTACCCCTGATCTATGTATAATAAATGAACCATCAAAATATAGCTTTTAGGGTTACTCCTCAAGGGGTGTGTCAATGACAGTCATTATGGATTCATCAAGGAATTGAAACATGAGTGGTTGTGTGTCTATGAGAGGTGCTTTAGCAAGTTGATCTGCAAGAAATTATCCCTTGATTTCCTTCTAATTGACATATTCTATGTCAAATTCACTAATAATCATGATCTATTTAGCCATTCTACCTTGTAAAGTTTTTTTATATAGTAGATACTTGAGTGGATCTAATTTTGAAATGACCATGGTCTTATTATTCAACATGTAATGGCACAATTTTTGAGCTAAGAAGACCATGACTAGATAATCTTTTTTAATAGGTGCATAGTTATGTTCATATGTAACCAAGGTATAACTTAGGTAGCATACATCATGCTCTTTTCTATTTTCATCATGTTGAGCCAAGAGTGCCCCTAGAGCATGGTTAGTAGTTGATAGGTATAACAAGAATGGCTTTCCCGGTATAAGAGGTAATAGAATAGGTAGATTAACAAGATAGTCTTTAAGTTTTTGAAAAGCTGTTTGGTAGTGATAATCCTAGTGAAATACCACTCCCTTCTTCAAAAGGTGTGTAAATAGAAGGAATTTTTTTGCTAACTGAGAGATGAAGCATTGGATCAACTGGATCTTACCCTACAAACTATGAAGTTTCTTTAAATTGGTTGGTGGTAGCATCTCTATTATAGCATAGAATTTAGTCAGATTGACTTCAACACCTATACAAGATATGATGAAGCCAAGTAGTTTTCTTGAAGTTATACTAAACACACATTTCTTTGGATTGAGTCTAAATTTTTACTCTCATAATATTTCAAATATCTTATGCAGCACTTGTGGATGGTCAGCCTTGGTTTTGGATTTTCCTAACATGTCATCGACATAGTTTTCAATAATATCATATATCATATCATGGAATATGATAGTAATGGCCCTTTGATATGTAGCTTTAGCATTCTTAAGGTCAAATTACATTCCTCGATAACAAAATGTTCCCCATGGAGTGGTGAATGCTATTTTATGTTGGTCTTCTAGTGCTATTCTGATTTGGTTATATCTTAAAAAGCCATCGATGAGTGAAATTATTTCATAACCTATTGTGGAGTTAATGATCATGTCAATATTAGACAAGATAAAATCATCTTTAGGACAAGCTTTGTTAATTTCTCAAAAAATAGTACAAATTTTGATCCCTTTAGGCTTTTTACTAATAGGTACAACATTAGAGATCAATTCTGATTAGTTAATAGATTAGATACATCTTACTTCTAAGAGTTTTTCCAACTCTTTATTTACCAATACAATAATGCAAGGATGCATCTTATGTAACTTTTGTTTTTCAAATTTGGCATTAGGATTAACCATAAGGTGGTGTAGAACCAAGGTGGGTTTAAACTTGGCATGTTAGAATAGGCCCATGCAAAGATATCTATAAATTCTCTCAACAGAGTTGTAAAGATGTCATGTTCCTCCTCAGTGAGGAACATGCACAATTTTATCCATTTTAAGTTTGATGGAGTCTTGATATTTACCTCTATTATATCTTTGATTAGAAGGGTCAAACCATCTTCTAGGATAGTAGGCAATAACTTGAACTATTGAATTATATCAAGGTCCTCCATTAGGACTTACTCTTCAAATTCTCCTAAGCATGATGAATATAAATCCCCTAATGGGATATCTAGCCATGTGACAAAAATAGTCATAAATTCTTGAATAATTTGATCATATACTTGTTGTTGCTCAAATTTAAACTTGGATTTACATGCAAGTTCATCGTTGGTGGTCTCCTAGTCTAAATTCAAAGAAGAATGAACACCCCCATCTAATGGCACTTGAAATAGGTTTTCACCACTAGATTGGCCTTTATATTTACTTTTTCCCTAGTCAAAAATCACCTCAAAGAGGTTTTCACTTTGGGACCTCAATGTTTTACTTATTTGTTTTTACCTAAGGGTGTTCACTCACTCTCCAAAATAGGCTGTAGGATCCAATGTGATTGAGAATCCTAATTTGTGATCTCCTAATGGAAAATTGTCTCTAAGGCCTAAGAAGTCACAGAATGCTTCATCATTCTGGAACTCATCAATTAGAAGACTGGATTCTTATTGGTCCCAATATATCAGTTGGGGATAATACAATGGCAAAGGGTTATGATGAATGGCTAGGGTAAGGGTATAAATGGCATTGTTATCAAATAGGTTGGTTTCGGCTAGGTCATGAAAGGTGAGGCAATGATTAGAGTCTACTTCATTGTTAGAATCATCATCACTAGTCACTGGTGATGGAGTTTGAATAAGATATGTGGGGTCACTCCCAAGTGGTTTAAATCTATGTCCATAAGGGATTTCATACTTGGTCATGGAAATTGTCTCAATGGTTCCTTATTGATTTAGTCTAAGGCCTTTTTCTTCATAATTGTGATACTTCATGATCCTATTGGTAATATGATGCTTTGCATTTTTATAAAAATCAACTTAGTTGACATTATATAACCATGATTCATCCCCTTTAAGAGGGTCAGGTTCTAGGCTAGATGCTGGTAAAAATGTGACAGGTCCCTTACCTTTATTCTTTTATTGTTAATGCATATATGGGGTGACTTTAGGTCACCCAAAGGTTTTTGGATTCTAAGGAAGATTGGAAATATGAAATGTATCATGGGTCACATACTCTCTTGGTCCATTATTTGAAATGGTGAAATGATTAGAAGCTTCAGGAGGTGGCATGTGGGAAAGGAAATCCAAGTTATTAGGATCTATGCAATTATCTAGTGAAGGATCAATAAGTATAACCTTTCCTTTATCCTACTTGTAACTTGGACTCATGCCGTATTGATAATTATAGCTTTGAAATTCAGCCTCAAGATGCTTTTAGTGTTCATATGGGTGTAAATCTCTAGAATATTCACTTTTATCCCTTAGTGGGAGAACTTGATACATTGGTGAAATGTTGATAAGACTACATGAATCTCATGTAACCAAGGCCTTCCTAAAATCATATTTTATGATAAGTCAAGATCAAGCACATGGTAAAGTGTATCATGGGTCAAAGTCCCAATGATAACTAGAAAACTAATGGTGCCTTATAATTCTCTTTCTTGATTATCATAAGCTTTGATGGTTATTGTTTCTAGTTGGGGATCTACCATTATGTACCAAGAAGCTTGATGATCTTTAGAGACACTATGTTGAGGCCAGATCCATTATCTATAAAGACACATTTCACTTTATGACATCTTATATAAACTTCTATGTATAATGGATTATTATGGAGCGGGTCAAGGGAAGACAGATCGCTTTGGTTGAATGTGACTTGTTGGGATGGAGCTAGGTGTCTAACCAAAGATTGAAATTTATGAGGGGATATGTCACTACAAATAGTGGATTGTGTTAAAAACTCATTCAAGATGTTCTTGTGGATTATTGACGTTCACAGTAAATCTAAAATAGAAATTTGTATTGGTGTCTTCTATAATTTTTCCACAATATCAAATTTCTTGTTTTGGTCAGTAGTGAATGGTTTATTTTGAGGTTAAATGGTTGGTTGAATGAAAATCAAATTATTAGATGGTTATGGGCTTGGGATAGTAATATTCAACCTCCAAGTCATGATTACACAATCAAGATTAAATACTAGACCATTATTACTAATCATTGTTGGGAATTGTGTGGGACTAGATAAGACAAGTCTTAGTTGCTGGTACACTTGAATATGGTCACATGATAAGGATGAGTTGTCAATATAAGGTCCAAAAGGGGAAGTCATAGTTTTCTAGTTTGCATGTATGCACTCCTAGGTCAAATAAGGATTATCCATGTAATTTGGTTTAATGTTGTTGTTTAGCAATGGTCTAGGCTGATTAGTGCTTGGTCTAAGATTAATGAAGATGGTATTAACGCTACCCCCTATAATATGACCTACAAACCTATTGTATTCATGTACAACTACATGGTATGTTTGTTGGTTGTTATTATTCTGACCTTGGTTTTGTTCATTATTCTATCATTATAGGTTATACTACTAATTTTGTTGATTCTGCTAGTTTGGCCTTTGATTTTGACACTGTGGATTTTGTTGTTGCACTAGCCATTGTTGTTGTTGTTGATTATTTTTATACTACTAATTTTTATGTTAGGGAAAGGGGTTTTTATAAATCCCAAGAGTTTGATTGGAAGTGGAAGCACCATTATCCAATGTTATCTCGCCATTCTCCAATATATTCTCAATTAAATGCTTGATTTGGACACATCTTTGTAGATTATGCCTGTTGACCTAATGATAGTCATAGAATTCATTTTCATGATACCAATCAAGATAGGGAATGCTATTTTTGTTAATTCTACTAGTTTGGTCTTTGATTTTGACACTTTAGATTTTGCTACTGCACTAGCCATTGTTGTTATTGTTGATTATTTTGCTACTACTAATTTTTATGTTAGGGAAAGGGGTTTTGATAAATCCCAAGAGTTTGATTAGAATTGGAAGCACCATTATCCAATTTTATCTCCCCATTATACAATATATTCTCAATTAAATGCTTGATTTGGACACATCTTTGTAGATTATGCCTGTTGACCTAATGATAGTCATAGAATTCATTTTCATGATACCAATTAGGATAGGGAATGCCTTATGGATAATGCTTTGGTATAGGCCAACTAATTATATTAGTGGTAGAAATATTTCAAAATATCAACTTAATAGGTTCTCCTAGGTCACTAAAATCATGACATGTAGGCATAGTTATCTTAGTAGGAGGGGTTTGCAATGGTAAAGGCTATTGTATTTGTTGTGTAGGTCTTGGTTATTGTGCTTGTGACATCGGTTGGAGAGGTTTCTGGGTAGGAGTTAGTTGAAAAGGTATTTTAGATGATGTTTACACCATTTTGACATGATGATATTTAGTTACTCTATTTCCCACAACATTCTTATTATAGTCGAATTGTTTTAGTCTTTCTTGGTTATTGGCCTATGCTAGTTGTGATGTTAGCACTTGAATGGGATGTTGGTGATTTACCTAATTAATACATTGATTTTGATTAGTTGAATTAATATTGATAACTCCTTTATTGATGAGCAATCACTCAATCAACAAGCCTTTGTCTATGATTTCCTTGAAAGTATGCACACATTGTAGTTCCAAATGATAAGCTATCTCACTGTGCAAATTTTTTGTAAACACAATGGCTAATTATTTATATAATAAACTATGGGTGAAATGTATTGAAAGGGCTCTCCATTGTTGTAAATAGCTTGCAAAACTCTCACCAACTTTTTGTTTTGCTTGTGTTAAGTCCACTAATGAAATCTCATGCTTAAGATTATAGGAAAAGTGTTTCATGAACTTATTAGAAAGATCATCAAAATATGTTACTAAATTTTTGGGAAAATTCAAAAACCACTCCAAGGCTTATCCATCCAATTTCCTTGGAAACAATATCAAAAGGTATATGTTGTTATATGCCACTAGTTGACATGTAACAAAGAATTTGGTCAAATGAGCCTTAGGGTCACCTTTCCATTTGTATTTATTGAATTTTAATGGTTCATATCTTGGAAGAAATGGTATCTACAAATACTTCATGTTTAATGGATAAGAACATATGTCATCCAATTTGAACTTTTTAGTTTGTTTTCTAGCCTGAATGGTAGCAATTACATCCTTCATCTATTACAATTCTTGGGTTAGGAAAATGGAAGGAAGATTGGTTTGAGGGAGAATATTAGTTTAGATAGATGGTTGGGAGGCCACAAGTGGGACACTTTGACCAAGGTATGATGGAGATACCCATTGGGGCATATTATTTTGGTTGGGGAATGGACCAAGAATATGCATACGTGGACTAAGATGTACTTGAAATTACACATTTGGTCGTGTGATATTTTGGTTTGGGTTGGTGATAAATGTTTGACTTAGAGGATTTTATGGTTGGGATAGAGGGATAGAACCATATTTTACCTGTTGTGGTTGAAAATGGACATGTTATCGATTAATCAAACCTTATTGTTGAATGGGAACTTTTGGTACAAGACCCTATCTTTGAATTTGTGGCACATTTTGAACCAAAAATTATCTATTACATACTTGAGAAATATGGGGACCTCTTTATTGCATGAATCCCTATGAGGAAGTGAAAATAGGTTGCATATTCAACATCTATCATTGACCAATATTTTCACATTGTTGACTAATCATTGATTGGTTTTGAATTAGCATGTTAGTCTATGACTGAAGAGGTATGTTTATCATTACCTAGTGAGGTAGAACATTAGTTTCCCCTAATTGAGGTGGCAATGTATTTATCTTCTATTGCATTGATACACTAGGTTGTGTCTATTGTTTTGGCATACTACTCATTACTTGTTAAAGAGGAGTAGGGTTCATCATATTCTATCATTGAGGCATGACATTAGTCATTGTTTGATTACTTAATCCTGTAGGTTGTATACTTAAGGAAGCAATCAGTTGAGTTTGGGATGTAGAAATTCCTATTCCCTGGTATGATGATTTATTCATAGATTTAACTACATGCACATGTTATTGGCTAATTGTTTGTGTGTTAGTAACACTTTGATTAGGATTGGATGTTGTTTGTACATTATCTACTACATTTGTTTCACTATTCTATGTAGAGGCCGAAGACACTTCTTCAATAATGGGCATATGCATCAAGTTATATATTGAAGTAGTTTATACGAATGGGTTAAAACTCAAATTCTCTTGTCTAGTTAACTCTGTCAACACTCTTATTGAAGGAATGAGGTAAATGAGAGGCTTACTCACCATGTTCATCTAAGTGAAATCATGTGATAGATTTAGGTAGGTTTGATATGTTGTCTGCATTTAGTTAAAGTGATCTTACATGATGTTTTTGCCTCAATTAGATATATTAGGATCTTGGTACATTGTTTGGACTAGAGCCATAGGATTACTAGAAGAATCCTATTGATCATAAATGATATTGTGGGGCACTCTTACTAGACTTGATAAATTTTCATGTGGAAAATCTTCTAAAAACTTGGCCCCTACCTCTATGGCTCTAACCAAAATCTCATCTTTATTCTCTAACAAATGTCACTCAAAAAAAATGGATCATACGTGGAATCCATATTAGTAGAATATGACTGCTGAAGAATTGGCTCATCCATTATGGGTATTATAGCTAGGTATTGCATGGTTTGTTCTTGGTCTTGTTCTAAATAAGGTGGTATGTTAATCAGATAGTTAGCCAATGGATCTTGGCTTTGTGCCCCTGATTGAGTGTTATAAGAGAGATAAGAATCCATTTCATAAGAAATATTATCTGCATAGGGGTCTTGCACCATTTCCTCCTACAAGACTACATTACTAATCCCCAGATTGCACATGAGTCCACTATGAGTGTAGGAATACATGTTGGGATCCATAGTCAATGTTTTATGATAAAAGGTCAAAGAGTTATATAAACTCTAAAAATGATCATGCCTAAAATAGATGATGTTTTGACTTGGTCTAGATTCATCAAAAATATCAAAAGGTTTATGTAGAGGTTTGTGAGGAAACAAGCTAGCATGAAGTATCTAACATTTCACTATTCACACAAAGATAAGCAAGTAAATGGACCAAAAATCAAAATGCCAAACTCTACGGTTGAAGTGTTTCAAACTAGTCTAATCTATAAATTTAAAAGTTGCTAGGTCTTTTGGCCAAATGCAGTGTCAAAATCTAGGCTCAAATAAGGCATGCGTTAAGACTCTTGACCAAATGGCTTCAAAATCTAAACTTTTAAAATAGATGAAAGTTTTAATCTAACAAATTTTAAACACTTATAAAAAACACTAGGCATTTAATTCTTGGACATGAACTTGATCAAAAAGGTATAAGGTATGATACAAAAGGCACTTTATAAATAGTTTATTTTCTCACAAAAAATAAAATAAAACTTGGTTCTTTTGAAAAACAAGCTAAACAAAAGTGAGTGGTATAACTATTTTAGAAAAAAGATCACAAAAGTACACTTGGATTGGTCTAAAAATATAGGA
Organism: Torreya grandis; assembly: GCA_037957365.1. Lineage (NCBI taxonomy): Eukaryota > Viridiplantae > Streptophyta > Pinopsida > Cupressales > Taxaceae > Torreya > Torreya grandis. The sequence continues at coordinate 1,720,195 of JARHVA010001999.1, read as the reverse complement.
ACAAATTTGGAACTCTATGCAAGAGGGTCTATGAAATAATATTCAAAATGCTTTGGGTAGTGTAATGATTCTATACTACCCAAAAGATGTGACCAAAGAGTTTTTTTCAAAAACTCTTTAAGGCAAAGACATTTTCCACAATTTTGATAGCATAACACTACTTTTCTTGACTCAAAATGTTGTGGTGCATAGACTCAAAGTAAAAAATTTTAGCACAAAATTGCTTAATTATATCAAATGGTGATAATGATCTTGATTCTAAAATGGCCTTCAACCCAAATTGGAAATTAAACCTAAGTTCCCTCAATTTTAGTACAAATGGTGAACCTACTTAACACATCAACCCTATGAACTTATAAATGTGTAATTATAAATTTAGATTATAAGTGAAGGACTTTAAACAAATTTGGTAAAGGTATAGACTCAATTGGGAAGCATAACTATGCTAAAGTGGATGATATGACTCAAGCTTTGATGAACTTTGAACAAGAAAAATTGATGATGTCATGTGGGTAGCATAATGCCTCTTTGTTCAAAGGAAAATTAGGACCATGTGTTTGGTTTAGATTATTTTTTTACACCTAGTTTTGACTTCAAACAAGACCTTAATCTAGGACAAGACCACCTAATTAATCATTCTTAGATCCTAAACTAACAAGGTTACTTCGTATTGTTGGAATCCATTAATATACATCATTTGAGAGGATTTTAAGTGTTCATCCAAAAGTAAATACATATTATATAGTAAGGTTTTTACACCCCCTTCTCTCAAATGATAGTATTATGACATGGACCTTGAGGCACACCTTAGCACCAACAATACTTCCATGGCAAATGGGGATTTGTCTAAGATCTAACAATTTTCTGAATGATCTATGGAAATCAATTGCACAATGACTTTCATGTCAAACAATTCAAAATAAAATCATGGATTTTGGGTCCATATCACTTGGCTTATTACAAAAAGGTCTAGTCCTTTTTGCAACCACTACACCCTGCTCTTCTCTCAGTGTAGTGTGATGTCCAAAGCGCCACTCTATCATGTGTGTAAATATAATTAGGATTCAAATGAATTTAATGTTAGGAGGTAAAACCCTAGGTCAAATATTTCCTAAATAACTTGTGAGAGGTAATGAAGTCCCCCTCACAAGACAAGTTTTCATAAAAATAAAGAAAGCATGAAAATATAAAGACTTTAGGGTCATTTTCAAGGTCACTCAAACTTTGATTAGTTTTTGGGGAGTGATTTAGATGACTTTCTTTCTAAGCCTTAGACTAGGATACTTACAATAGGAATGGTGATTTTGATTCCAAGGGTTCTTTAAAGGGGACAAATGGAAGAGCATACATGCAACATTCCTCTTTTTGCCAAATAAAATATAATTAAACAACTATTAAAAACAAGAATTAATAAGTTTGTTCAATTTTAAGCCCAAATGAAATATTTGGTGGTGTTTATTTGACCCCTTGGTCTTAGTTGCAAACATTGAAAACATTCACCATAAAAATCTATTTTTTTCTTTATTAAACACCAAAACAAGGTTCCTAATCAATTTTTAAACATGAATAAGGTGATCTAAACATGTTTTTGTCAAATGTCAAGATTTTTCCTATAATAAAAATGTTATCATGTCCTTTAGCCTTGAAGCTCTTTTTGGTTTGAAATAATGAACTTTATAAAAAGAGCTCTTGGGTCTATGTTTTAAGAAAAAGCACAGTGACCAATGTTGGTTTATATAACTGACAATAGTTACATTTTATAACTAATGTTAGTTATCCAACTAACATTGGTTATAGTAATGTGACTAATGATAGGTATATAATCAATGTTGGTTTTAATAGCTGACATCAGTTAATATATGCAATCGAATTTGGTCTTACTAATGTCGATTACTGTGTAAAACTATGGAAAATTAAAATGGCAAAATAAAGTTAAAAAATCAATTTACAAGAGTTTTAAGGGTCCAAATAAATATTTTAAATTTATGAAATGATCTTCTTTAGGTGTGAGATGCATCTATTCCCACCAATCATGCCATATGTGATCTAGGAATTTGACTCAAGAGAGGATGGTTAGTATGGTGTTAGTTCCAAAATGAAAACAAAATGAAAGAAACACACTAACTAGCATAACATCTCTAGGCTTAGACACTATGGAAATATTAGTTAACTAACATGAATAAAACACATAACTAAAATGTAAAAAAAACCATATTTTAACTTCTTTAGATGCTCTAAAATGCTTATTGTAGTGGCTTGCTCAACTTGTGCTCATTAAGTCCTTGGTAATGGAAGCTTGGCTACCTCCATCTCTCCTTAACACCTTTGGCTTATGGCTTGACTTGGCTTAGAATCAATTTTTCATGGTAACACTAGTTGCTTAAAGCTTTATAATCAATTTTGTATTATAACTTTGCATAATCATGTCTTAGAAATGATGTGGTAAGGTCTCCTATTTATATATTTTTGAGATTGATTAGAATCAACCTAAACTTACCATCCTAAGATTGAGATATGTGGTTGAGGATTAGTTTAATTTTAGAATTAAGTTTTTAATTATCCTCATCATGACATTGGAATAAGGGGAAATCAAGAGTCATAGAGGGCATCATGGAAGGCATTGATGAGGCATGGAGGGCATGCATCCTAATATTTGTGGCATTTATGGCCTAGGGATCTCTTCCCAAGAAATGAGGTCACTTGATGATGCATATATTCAATATTTATTTCTAAAAACAAGTATTCGACAAGTTTATATGGAATTATTAATTAAGCCTTGATTTGGATTAATTAGCTCTTAAGCATGATTAAGCACTTTGAGCACAAATTGATCAAAATGCCTTGTTATTGGTCCAAAATTTGACTAGATTTGAATTGGAAGTCACTATTAGATGCATTGGAACCGTATCCCAATTTAGGATGTTACTAACAAAAAATAATAAAGGCATACATCTTGTGCAAGATATTTAAGAGGAAAGAGCAATCTAGAGCACTTAGGTGCAAAATTGGCATTTTGACTTAGAATGATATTTATCAATGTTAGTTAGTCCATAAATTACATTACCCCATTTAGGGATACCCTAGCCAAAATTGGTACTTGAATATAATAGTTTCACATCATTTATCATGTTAGTGTTTTTAGGCCAAATTATCTATTTTGGGTGGAAATTGGTCAAAAGCATAGTTGGAGATTATCGATGGCTAGCTTTCAATTTCTACATTCACAGGATTACTCAGCTACCAATTTGAGGGGAGTCAATATACCATGTTGAGAGTGATGAATAGGGTTACTTTATAAACCTAATATATGGTGCAAATTAGGCCCAAGTGAGGTACCATACTCGTGGAGTGTACTATGGGCCACTATATTAGAGGGGCCCACATAATAGATGCTTGCTGACCATGATAGTGATGGGGATACCTTGCTTTGTGGTACCATATTTGAGTAGCAGATGGTTTTCATGCTTGTTATTGGGAGTGTTTATAGAGATACTTCTAGGGGGTATAATTTTTGGATGGTCCCTAGTGTTACTTCTGTAGATATATATAGAGCTTTAGGATTTCAATGTGTGGAGATGATATAGGATAAAATCAACTTCATGCTCCACTATTAGGCATATGAGCACACACAAGTACTAAGACCACTTGGGCTCCCATAGAATGGATATGCACCAACTAACTACAGGGTTGGCTTCATGAGGTGGTGAGGTGATTTTGCATTGTCAAGAGCTGGTGGTGGAGCAAGGGATATAGATTGGTTTAAAAATGCTTAAGAGGGATTAGTCGGAGGAGACATAGTATGGAGGCCTTATGTGAGTTGGCCCTTATGGATAGGTTACAGGTACCACATGATATCATTATAAATTTGGTGGTGGTTTATGGTTGACAAGATGGTGAGACAAAGTGCATCCAAGTGGATATATTTTAGAGGTAGTTTGAGTTGGTGAAGGATACACCCCTAGAAGTTTAGTGTTATAAGAGGGAGGACATAGATTACCCACTTTTAGAACCACAATTAGATGCTATTATGCTATATTATGAGGAGCTTCCAGTGAGAGCTCCTATAAATGATGTGGGAGTGATTGATGGGTATATGGGATGGTATTATGCCAAGTATGCAGCCATAGATTTTAGATGGGGGGATGGAGGCCAATAGCCTATGGATGTCAATCCTACATAGGTATAGGGTGGAGGACCTGATGACCACATAATGGTAGCCTTTGTAGTGATACAGGCCTAAGTGATAGGTTTACAAGGATAGATGGTTGTATTGTAGGTGAAAATAGTCACTTTATAGGGGTACATAGCCACTCTAATAGGATAGTGAGATATAGTGAGGGCCATCCTTGAGTTAGTCACATAAGAGTGAGATTCCTTGAGATAAAGAGCAGGGGTGATCATAATAGGGGAGGAGTAGATAACTCAATGATGAAGACACAATACCTAGCCATCATTTAGGAACTCTAGTACTATGAGGCCATAATTTATCCAAATTGTCATATGTGATGAGATATGAGAATTATTAGACCAACCTAGTTAGGGGTCTAGTAGTAGTTATACTAGGTCAGTGGGCATTGACTATAGCATAGATAGTTATAGCAAGGGGTCCACCACCAGATGGTGGAGCAAGTATAGGTGTTTCTATTTTGGTGTTATAGGTTGATGATAAATGATATCTTGATGATGTATATTTTTTGATATGTATATTTTGATATCAGCCTATGTGTCGATGAGGCGATATATGTTTATGAGATAGACACATATGTATTATTTTATATTTTGATGATGTTGATGATTATATTTATGATGAAGTTCATACTCATGTTGATCACATAGATTAGGATATTCATAGTTGATTATGATTATTCATGTTATAATTGTGATGATTATTGTGATTATGGTTATGAGGACTTTGATGTGATGTTGATTTTGATGATTAGAATCATGATTGTTGTGTATGATCTATTAGTTTAGGTATGATGATGACAATGTTATAATTATGGTTATAATTATGTTGATTAGGATGTTGATGTATAATTATGATTATGTCATGAATATTTTTGGTTAAGATTATGTTTATGGTGAATGGCTAGTTGAGATAGGATGATTATAATGTGGTGACTGAACTATTTTAATTTCAATTAGTTTAAAATAATGGATGTGATGATATTGTAGGTGATGTATTGAGACATATAAAAATGTTTTATTAGTAAGATTTGATAGTGTAAGTTATGGTTGGTTTTATTTTGAGGTTATGGTAGGAGAGGGTGCAAAATTATGTTTGTCATGAGAATGTTTGATTGGGTCAAAAGTCACACATATCCCAAGAAATGGATAGGAAAGATCCATATTATTCTAATTAACAAGAACCTAATAATAGGAAACCGTAGTGAGATCAACTTAGTGAACACAAGCCCATCAAGTGCTTTGTAAGAGTATGATTTGATTGAGAACAAGGGTGTCTCAATCACTTTGTGTCAAGTAAGCTTATAGTCCCTTGAGTTCAGGGAGGAGTGAAGTAAATTTGGGTGATCGATAGGAATGTGATTGGTAAAGGGTATCCTAATGTTAGTTAGCTTTCCCCTTCTATAGGTGACCAAAAGGTCATAGTAGACAAGTCCATGCTTTATAATAATCTAAAGAATAATCAATGTGGGAAGTCTACTAATGCCATGTATAAGAGTTGATTGTGGTTTGATATTATATTAGGTAGATTGATCAATACAAGAAGTCTACCAATGGAATTTCTAAGAGCTGATTATGGCTTACTTCTTGTTGATTTTGATAGAATTTTGTTCATTGTTTTTGTTATTGGAGTAATTTGCTAAAGCTAATTGATGCAGAAAGCTTAAAATAATTTTTCTTAGCCATCCTTTAAGGGAGTGGTCTAAAAATTTGAATTGTATAGTTATCCTTCAAGGGAGTAGTCTATTTTAAGCAACTTTTAATTATGGGGCAATTTTCCTTCAAGGGATTAGTTTATGACACTACGATTTTGAATTATGAATTTAGATATGGACAAGTCTACTTAAGCATAAAGATCCACCCATACGAAGGTAAGACTTTAGCACAAAAGGTTATTTGGTAAATGAAAGGGATGGGTTGAGAAAAAATTGATCATGGGATTCCATCTATAGAAAGATGAAAAATATCTATGAGAACTATGTTATGGGTAGAGCTAGGGTACCCATACTTAGGATCAGGTTTTATCTATGATGGATGAATCACATGGTTTCAAGTTATAATCAATTGTTCCCAAAAAAAGATGTAAGTTTGAGGGGGAAAAAGGTCTTGTGAACCAAGGAATGAGCTTAATTTAAATACAAAAGTGATTTCAATCCTTTTTAACAATAGAAAGGACATAGATGTGAAGTTTTAATTGGCTTAGATTCTAGTTTTCCTTTGAGAGAGGACATATGGTAAGCACTAGATCCATACTTATGGGTTACATTATAGGTTCCTATCTAGTTAAAAGCAAACTTGCCCTTATTAGCCTTCTCTATGTTAGTTAATGTTGATTTTATTTAAGGATGAGGTTTTTTATGTTGAATTTGTTCTTTTCTAAATGTTTTTCATATACATTCTTGATTCGTTCTTGATAGACATGAATATGATTGAACATGGCAAGGTGATGCTCATCAAAAATCTCTAAGTGTGTAATGCATTCTTGATGATAGTCAATTTTAGAAAGGATTTCATGTAAGGATATATAGAGTGATAGAATTGGGACTTCAAGAGGTAAGACTACCTCAGCTTTAAAGATAAGGGAAAAATGTGTTTCACCTATAGCAATTTAGATACTAGTGTGGTAAACCCATAAAGAAAAGGGGATATGGAGATGCCAATCCCAATTAGAAGCACTGAGAACCTTTTTGATCATTTTGATGAGGGTTTTGCTGGAAGATTCTAATTTTCCATTGGCTTGTGGATGATAAGGTGAGGAGAAGCTTAAATTGATGTCAAAAGCATCATAAAGTTCTTGGGCTTTCTTATTTTTAAAAGATTTACCATTATTAGTGATTATTTTATGAGGAACACCAAAGCAATAGATGATATGGTGATTGATATAATCAATGATATTTTTATCTTTGGTTTATATATCAGGATGGCCTCCACCCATTTGGTGAAATATTCTATAGTGGTGATGATATATTGATGTTGTTACAAAGAATTGGGATTGATCTCCCCGACAAGGTCAAGACCCCATTATGAGAAGGGCCAATAATCTTGAGATACTTGAAGACCATGGGAAGTTTCATGATGAATATTAACATGTTGTTGACACTTGACACATTTATTGACATAGTAATAACAATCTTGATTAAGTGTGGGCCAATAGTAGCCTAGGTTAAAGATACGTTTGGCAAAAACTAGGCCACTAAAGTGTCCCCCACATATGTCTTCAGGAACTTCCCTAATGGAATGAGAAGCTTCATAATGATAGAGACAATGGAGAAGGATGTCATCAAAGCCCATTTATATAGAATCCCTCCTTGAATAGTGTAATGAGAGGTACCCTAGATAAAGGCTCTTCGAGCATTCTTTGAAATATCAAGGGGAGAATGCCAAGGTTAAAATAATTGAAATTTTGATCATACCAAACATCAATAGGTGATGTTTCCACATTAAAAATGGTGGGAAGGTATATACTAATATATGAAGGTGTGATAAAATGATGAACAATAATAAATAATTTATATTGGGCCGATTGGGATGGAATTTGGGAAGAAAGAGATGCCATGGTGTCTATGAATTTATTGGTGGATTGAGGAACCAATTGGATGGTGTAATGATAAAATGATTCTAAGATTACATTGACAAGTTGTTTCTACTTCAAAAGGACATTGTTTTTGCATTGATAATATCATGTGACTTGGTTGATGACTAGTTGGGAGTCTCCAAAGACACTGATTATTTTAATTCCTAAAGCCAAGGTAGTTTGAAGACCTATGACTAAGAATTCATATTTGGATACATTATTGGTGCATTCAAATTCAATCTTAAAGGAAAGAGGAAGAGGTTATCCATTAAGGGGAATGAGGATTACTCTAATTCCCCCACCATTTTGGCATTTAGAGCCATCAAAAAACATGGTCATTTGGTAGGTAGGTTCCTCCAAAGAAAGGGTTGCAATAGACTCATCTGGAAAGGTAAGAGGAAGAGGTTGGTTATTAGGTAGAGGGGCTTCAAATAATTTATCAACTATGACCTATCCTTTAATGTATTTTTGTGAGAGAAAATAAAGATTAAACTTAACTAGAAGCATGAGCCACTTATCCATATGTTGGTTTTGATATGGCTTAGAGTGCATATACTTGAGGGGGTAGGTATTATTGATGACGTAGGATTTATAATTAAGAAGATAATGATGAAGCTTAGAGGATACAAAAACTAAGGCAAGGTAAAAAAATTTATGATGTGTATACCAAGTTTCATAATTGATTAGGGTGTGATTGATGTAGTAGATGGCTTGCTCTTTATTTTATTCATCATGATGAGCAAACATGACCCCCAAAGAATGATTAGTGGTGGATATATATAGATAAAAGGGTTGGTCCTCTTTATGAGGAATGAGGATATGTGGAGAAATAAGATATTCCTTGATTACATCAAAGGCTTATTGGCATTCATTGATCCATTTTAAGGAGACATCTTTCTTTAAGAGGTGGTGTAAGGGTTAGAATTTATTAGATAACTAGGAGATAAAGCACTAAATCGTTTGAAGTTTTCTTTGTAGACTAAAAAGTTGGGTAAGGTTAGTAAGAGGCAACATTTAGAAAATAGATCTAACCTTGATGAGGTCTATTTAAATTTTATAAAGAGAGATAATAAATCTAAGGATTTTGCCTGATAAGACTCTAAAGATATAATTTTTGGGATTGATCTTGACATTATAATGAATTAATCATTCAAATATGATGGTGAGAACAACCAGATTGTCTTGGTGATGTTTGGATTTCCCCAAGAGATCATCCACATAATCCATGATGATTTTATGAATGAGGTCATGAAATATATAGGTCATGGCCCACTGATAGGTTGCCCCTACATTATTTAGTCTAAAGGGCATAACCTAATAGCAAAAAGTTCCCCATGGGGTGATAAAAGAATTTTTATGTTGATATTTAAGGGTAATTAATATTTGATTGTACCCTGATAAACTATCCATGAGAGATAGCATTTCATGTCCAACTGTGATATCCACAAGTTGATCAATGTTAGGTAGGGGAAAGCCATCTTTAAGGAAAGCAAGATTAAGGTCACAAAACTCAATGCAAAGGTGAAGGCCCCCTCTAGGTTTGGTAATGAAGATAATGTTAGAAACCCATTATGGATAATCTATGGATTAGATAAAGTTAATAGATAGGAGGTGTTGAAGTTCTTCTTTGATGAGAAGAGCTATGTGAGGATGCATATGATGAATTTTTTACCAAACTAGCTTAAATTCAAGATGAGTGACGATGTTATGTATATCAATAGAAGGATCAATGCTAGGCATATCCTGATAAAACCAAGAAAATGTTATGCTATGGTTATGAAGGAAAGAAGGGTAGTCACACCACTCTTCAAGGGTTAAATATTAGCTTATTTTGATGATACAAGGGTCCTCCTAAGTACCCAAATTAACATCAATGGTTGATCATTTAGCATGGTTTAGTTCTCAAGAGGGAGAGATTTATGGATAAAAGAATCCTTAGTACTGAGATAGGTAAGAATGGCATTTTCATCTTGATGGTGAGTGGTGTTAATAGTGGGTGAGTCATATTCTATCATTTTTGGGTGGATAAGAGGAATGGTTTTGGTTTGGCCCTCTTTTTGATATGTCAGGGGGCCTAAGATAATGGTATTGATCAAAAAAATTTAGAGGGGATGATGTCAGACACTTCAGATTGGGAAGATGGGGTTGGTGAGGATGGAATTTCTTCAATAGTGGTAGTGATAGGTTTTGGTGATATTGGTTCTTTTGGTGGTTCCATCCCTAGTCCAAAAAAATCATGCAATTTTTGGGTTTTGATAATGGGCAAATCATGAGGTCCTTTTTCATAGAGGCCAAAACTAAACCCCTTCTAAGTGCATCAGTAAAGTTAGGTTTTGGTAAAGGCTAGGTTGCTTAGGTAATAAAAATCAAAGGTGAATGGTTGGATATATATAGTGGTGGTGCGAGCAAGAAGTGGTTGATCAAGTCCCCCATAGATAAAATTTGTTCAGTTGTTAGGGAGCCCAAAAGGGACAATGGTGCTAATGTTGGGGTCATAAGAAGGGTCATTTTGAAGATTCCCATATTCATGTAGAGTACGGAAGGAATCTAATGTGAGAAGGTGATATTACCCCAATGAGAGTCATTAAAATATTGATTGCAAGGGGTCTTCTACCAGAATTTGTGATGAGGGAATAGATGAGCTAGTGAATGTTTAATCATTTTGGTGAGGTTAAATTTTACTAATGGTGGGTGATGTGATGATTTGATCAAAAGTAGGTTGTGAGGTGGATAATAGAAGAATAAGAATGTCATTAGGATAATATGTCATATTATAGGAAGCAAAGGGATTAATATCAACTTTAATTTTAATAATTTGTCCCTCGTGCTCAAATTTGATGCATTAATGTAAAGTGGAAGGGACACAGCCCATTACATAAATCCAAGGGCATCTAAATAACACATTATATTGTAACTTGCCTTTGACAATGTAAAATAGCTCAGGAATGGTTCGTGGCCCTAACTAAATGTGGAGGACCATGATCCCTAAGGTAGTGGTTATAACATCATCAAAAGAGCGAAGGACCATTGTACTCTTAGAAATGATGTTTGTGGAAATTGAAATTGATCATATACATGGGAGAGTATGATATTGATGATAACTCCTCCATCAATCATTACCTAGTTAACATAGGTTTGATTGATGTATGATGTAACGAAAAGGGGAGGATCATGAACTTTAGTACAAAAAGGTGGGATTTTCAAATCTTGAAAATTGATAAGGGTGGCTTGGTGGAGGGCTCCAATAAAGGATACAAGAGGTTGTGGATCATCTATTTGAACATATGTGGAATATAGAGACTTAATTAATGCTTGGTGATGTTGAGGTGAGGTTCTGATTAAATCATAAAGGCTCATTTTCATAAGTGTTTGGTGAAGTTATTTCAACACAAGTCATTGGATGAATGGAGTGGGGTTGAAAGGTGGACTCCCAAAATGGATACTTTTGATTTTGATGTTTGTGAGGGTGGAGATGGAAATACTTAGGTTTGGTTGGTAGGTTGAGAGGTTGAAGGGTAAGTCTAGGGGATGGTTACATTGGTTTTCACCTTATCCTTCTATTGGGCCCAAGAATGGGTATCCATATGAATGGTGTAGATAAGGGGTTTGATATTTGCTTTAGTTCCTCTTTTTTACTCTTGGGTAGGAGTGGTATAGTGGTTAGAGGCTAGGTAGGTTGGGTTGATGGTAAGATTGGTAGTGGGGGTAAAAGAGGCTCCTCTAATAGATCATCTTCTTTTAACAAATTATTGATAAGTGTTTGGAGAGATTTTCAATTCTCCATATCATGTCCAAGAGTCCTTTGGTAAAGACAAATCAAATTATCATTTAATTAGGTTGGTTTAGGATGGCTAGGGTCAAAATGTTTAATTAGATGCAAGAAATGGAGGAGGTTTGCAACAACCTTTTTAAAATAGTTGTGTAGGACTCCAGTAAAGGTGTTGAATGTTGTAGATTTTTGGTTTTAGGAGTGGAAGATTTACTAGGCATATGCTTCTTTATGAAAGTTATGGTTGGGAAAATGATCTTGATTGGGGCTTTTGATTGGGTTTTCTTGGATATGATTGAATTGGTAGTTGAAGACGTAGACGTAAAAGGTTTGATTATAGGTGGGAAGGTAGATGGGGATAAGTTGGTTAGGAATGATAAATGACTAGCGAGTTTAGTGGTTATAAGTAGAGAAAAAGGAGATGGTTTCTTAGAAGAAGAATAGGTAATGAGAATGGTAGAAGTATGGGGTCCTATAATTGAAGGTAAGTTAGAAGGAGGTGGTATAGGTTTATTTTTTGGTGGAGGTTTGGGTAGGCCTTCCTTTTTAATGGACTTAAAAGTATTAGGCTTCAGTAGGTTTGATGGGGTTAAATCCAATCTCAAAAGAGGGTGAGTGTGACTAAGTGTGGGAAGGATCCCTAGATTCTTGAATTGTTTCACAAAAGAAGAATTAGGTAACTTGGTAATTTTATGTGGAGGTATTCAAGATGGTTCATTTATGACTTTATAAGAGGTATTTTGTGGGGTGGTAATAATGGGCTTAAGCATGGACTCAAGCGAAGTTGAGGAGTTAGATTTGTTTTATTAAGGCCAAGTCGATGCCAAAGGTGAATCTATCAAAGTTAGGTTGGGATGTGAACTCTAAACTTTAGACCAACATAGATAAATACTTATAAATGGGGGTAATTCCTTGAGAATTAGTCACAAAGATTAATCCCTTAGGTGGAAAAGAAGGACTAGTTTTAGTATTGGTATCTATGGCAAAAGGTTCCAAAGGTGGTCATTGGGTGGATGGGGTCACCTCCTTTTGGTGAATGGTTTCCAAAGGGGGTATATATGGTTCTATGATAGGAGAGGTAGGTGTGGTTCCCTCAAGAAAAAGAATGGGTATGGTTTATTCCTTGGCTTGGACATTCAAATAAATAGGTGAATCTACTACTTGGATTGGAGGAGTGGAAAAGGAGTTAAAACAATGGGTATTTCATTTTTTGTTTCCACAAAAGGAGCAAATAAAGACATGGTCACATCAAGTGGAGAGAGAGAAGTAGTTAATTCCTCAATTTGGGTATCTGAAGGATTGGTTTCCTCTATTTGGTTGATTTAGGTAATGGTCTCTTCAACGATGGGCACATTACTAATAGAATTGATTGTATGTGCCTCATGGGAGATAGAAGATTTAGGTTTACTATCATGATGTTGGGTGAAAGGAGTGTGATTTGGGAAAGTCTTACAAAAAATGTCAAGAGATTTATTAGGGGGTGAATTGGGGTTATCAAATGTGAGATCCCCATTATCAATTATATTTTGGACAAGACTTTTAAAGGTATTACATCTATCAATGTCATGTCCAAGAATTTGGTGAAAGGAATAATGGTCATTTTCATTATTCTACCTATGTATAGGGTGAGAAGAATCGAATTTTTGGGGTGGTTTAATTTGTGAAAGTTGGATAAGGTTGGCTTTGAGAAATTTATCCAAAATAGAAGATACATATGACTCCCCAATGGGAGCATATTGTCTTGGAGGTGCTCAATTTTGGGTTTATTTTTGTTGATAAGGAGGTTTGGAATAATTGTTTTGATGTGATTGGTTAATAGTTTGAGGTGGGGTAGTTCTTAGAACCACTAAATTTGCAGATTTTTTTGCCTTAGTATTATATTGGCTAGTGGTTTTATTAGAGGGAGGGTCATTGGATTTGAAATTATAATTCTTATTCCATAACTTCAATTTCCCTTCATCAATGGTACTTTTTCAAGTTTTCTTTCCATGGTGAATGCCTCATCAAATGTTCAAAAGGTTTGAACTTGAAGATTAGGTGTAATATGCTTAGCACAACCCCTAGAGAAAAGTTTGATTAATTTAGTTTAGGGTAAGGTGAAAGAGAGTTAATTGATGAGGCCTATCCATCTAGCCACAAAATCAACAATTGATTTGTCATCAAATTGTTTGATAGAATAGAGGTCAATTATAGAAACCATTTTAGCTATGTTTACCAAGAAATGTTCTAAGAATATTTGGGCTAGTTGAGAGGAGAAGATGAAATGCATAGGGAGGGTGATATACCAATTGAGGGCAGGTCTTGATAAAGACATTGGGAAAGTTTATAGGAGGAAAGCATCATCATATGCCATCAAGTAACAAGAATGACAGAATGCTCTCAAATGTTGTTGGGGATCCTCCTTGCCCTGAAATTTGGAAAATTTAGGAAATTTCCATTGGTGAGGATAATAGTGGATGGGAATGGATGGATGAATAGGTTCATTGTAAATTTAGTCGTAAGATAAGAGTGTATGAGATCTAGAAATAGATGATTCCAAGTTAGTCATTTTTTCCATTAGTATCTTGATCAAATTTAGTTGAGGTTGGGAAGATGAATAATTGAGGGGTATATTATGTTGGGGTTGAGTATCAGCTATATAAGGATAAGTGGTATAAAGGATTGAAGAGGCCATATATTAGTAAGTGGTAAACATTGGTTGATATGGTGCTACATAAGAGTTGATAGGCACAAATTATTGTGTGGAAGGTGGTATGTACCAATATTGATAGGTTGTCGTAGGTAATTAATGGGGAATGGATGTAGTTTGGCTAAAAGGTATGGTTGAGGTGGTAAGTAGAGGCTAGGTAGGTTGAGGTTGGGTGTAGACTCTAGTTCTAATAGGTGCAAGTGTTTGGGGTATAGAAAGCACTAGATTCTAAAATGGGGTAGTGGTGGGGGTACTAGTTGGGACAAAGGGAAGGGAAGAGGTAGGGGTAGAAGATAACCCCATGGAAAATGGAGTATAGGTAACTAGAGGTAGAATTTAACCTACATGTGAAGTATGGGGTGTGGTATGAGGTGTTGGGTTAAAGGTTGGAATATTGGATTGGGTTTGGGTAGTAGTGGTTGATTGAATGTTGGAAGAAAACAAGGCTTAGGTTAGCAAAGGTTGGGTTGAGGTGGTACCTACCATAAGATGGGATGGATTTCCATAAGTAGGGTCAGTAGGGGAAACCAAATCAATGGAGGTACGATGAGGCATGGTGTTAAGGTAGTGTTGAAGAGATACATGACGCTTTTCAAGTAAGGTGGCAAAGTCAGCATCACCTTCAGATACAACTAGAATTTGGGTAGGATGGGGGAATGAGATAACCCCTCATCATTAGAATTGTACTCCATGGAGGAAGAAGAGGATGGTTGTGGTTAGTTGGTTTGATTTATTAGTTATTGTCTAGTAAAGACCATATGAGAAATTGGGGGATTTTATGATGAAACTCATACCTCAAATAAAGAGCAACCACAAGAACTCAAAGCAATCAATGCATACACTAAAAGTAGGTTTATCCTAGAATTATTTTTAAATTTCTTTTGGCTTATGGCTTATTTTTAAATTGATAAAACATCCTTTTCTTTGTCAACAAAGGTGGAAAACTCCTCCAATGTCTCAAGAACACTCCATAAAACCTAGGCTCATGATTCCAAATCACTAAACTAGCCTATCAATGAAGATTGTAACTAATTTAATGGTATATTACAAAGGATTATGGAGATAATTCTGAATAATAACTTTGAATAAATCAAGCTTAAAATTCATGTCCATGGCCTCTCTATTTATAGATTTTTGAGATTGGTCAGGATCAACCATGACCATCCATCGCAAGATTGAGATCTATGGCCATGGATAATCCTAACATTTGGAATTAAAATCATAAATATCCTCAAGATAAATAATCATTAAACAGGCATGGTAGGCATTAACTAGGCATGGTTGACCCATAATCTTGATATTTTTATGCACTTATGGATTGATGGATGACACCCCATAGATGATGTCATTAGGTGATGCAGATATTTAAAATCAATTTCCAATAATGAGATATTGAAAAATATCTATGGAATTATTACTTAAGCTCTTAAATTAGATTAATTATCTTAAGTAGGTTTAATCAAGTTTAGTTTAACTCTTTGGAAATTAGTGCACAATTAATCAAAATGGTCAGAAAGTCATATTACTAAGTCATAATTTGACTAGAGAGGAATTGGAAAGTGATGTTAGATGCATTAGAGTTATATTCCCATTTAATATGTTGCCAACACTAAATAACAAAGGTACATGATGTGTACAAATGAATTAGAAAAAAAAAGTGATCCAGAGCACTAAATGGCAAATTTATCATTTTGACTCAAAATGATCTGATCAAAGTTAGCTAGCCCATAAAATGCATTACCCTATTAAGGGATACTTTGACCTAAACTGGCACTTGTAATTGACAAGTTTGAACCATTTAGGTTTTTTTTATGTATTTTGACCTAAAATGTGCATTTGAGTGTAATTCGAGTAAGATTGACATTTTCAACATAAATGGTGTTAGGAATTGGATGTCTACATTTTGCCCTTATTTGAGAAGGCATAGAAAGACATTCAAGTGAAGCAACATCTTTTCAAAAAAAAGAGTTGTCAAGAATAAATTGGAACAAACCCATGATGCCCCCTCAAGAGGACATACGAGGATGGAAGAAAAGGATGGACTCTCAAAAAGAGAGAGAAAGTGAGAGATTAACCCATGGAATAGATCACATCCAAATGAGTTAATTCTTACACATGTGATTACCATAAATGATCAAAATAAAATTAGGAGTATAATAGGCCCCAAAAATATTGGGAATGGGAAATATACAATCTATAAATGTAAGGGACACACTTTAAACGTACCTAATTTGAGAGTACAAGCTACATGCTTATAGAATTGATCAATCTTGAGACAATACACACTAAAATATTGACATCATGGGATTTAATGTGGAGAGCTTGGAATTAGAGGAAAAGGGAGAATGTTCTACTTTAGGAAGGGAAGCACCACTAGAATAGGGTCTCTAAAGAGAATATAATAAGTACTCTAGTAGAGCAAATGTGATCATGATAAAATAGTTTTACCCCAATAAGGCAAATTTTGATCATTGATAAATAATAAATAATGATTTTTCCCCTATAGGGATGATTTGATTCAAATTTGGTTTAGATGTTGTGCCCCAACATGGGCAATTGGTAAGCAAAATAGCTCAAAGATATAAATAAAAAGATAGGTTAAAGTGAGTGGGTGCAAATGTACATGTGATGGTGTAATGGATTAGAAAGCCATATAAAACCAAACATATGAGAATGCACAAAGTGATGAGAGAGATGAAAATAATAATGGAGATAGTTGAGCTAACCTCAATAGAAACTAATCACTGCTTACATAGTTTTATGGACTCATGTTCCAACATGAACTTCAAGCCAATGTAATTCACCCAAGTTTGGGAGAGAATAGAATGAGAAATGATAAAAAATGACTAAGAATTGATTAGACTCACAATGTATGAAAAGAGATGCACATCTAAACATAGACAAAGAATCCTAAAATGTATGTTACCTAGAATCCTGATTCCATATCATGAGCCTAGGTTTTGCAAAGTGTTCTTAAGGATCATTCATCAGAGCTGATGTTGACATTAAGACTTTGAGATCTAAGCAAAAAGTGCATGCTATATACAAATAAATTAGGCATCATAAGTATGAATAAGTTAGAATGACATAAGATTTCAATTGCATTGATCCAATTTAAATGTGAATACTTATAACTAAGGATAATGGTAAAATAATGACCAAAACTAGAGTTACAGGGATTTACATTTAAACAAAAAAGCAAAGATAAAAATAAAGATAAACATAAATGAAACTAGCTTGAAATCAAGATATGATCTTAAGTAGGAACAAAAAAAATTAAAATTAAAAAGGCAAGAACATGTTAATGACATGAGACCAAAAAATAAATAATCAAGATCCATGTGGACCATAAAGTCATTCTTGAACACAAAAAAGAAAACTAAAATCAAATATAAAAACAAGATACCAACAATAATCAAATAAAAAAAATGTTCCAAGAATAATGTAATAACATACGATCAAGATATAAACAATCAAGATCCATGTGAATCACCAAGATGTTCTGAAACACTAAAGAGATAAGCAAAAACAATCAAAGAAACACAAGGCCAAGATGAGACAAGAAGTAATAAGAGGAAAAAAGGAAAAGAAATAAAATGAGAGGTGTGAAAGCATAAAAAAACATCCAAAAAAATAAAATAAACACACACAGATAAAAACTAAGTTAGTATGATTTAAAGACAAATGTTCATGCATGTGCGGTAGAGGCATTACTTTCTACTACATCATAACAAAGAAAAATGACATGATAATTGTTCCCTAATTAAAGAGGAACAATTATAGAAGAAATGAGTGAAGAGAATAAAAGGAGGGGTTGGCTGAGCTGACTCCAAATGTATAAGACAAGTGGGTGTTGCCTACATAGTTCTATGGATACATGTTCCAACATGAACTTCAAGCCAAATGTAGTTCTCCAGGAAATGGGATAAAAGAAAAATGATGATCAGACCAACATGATTAATGTTATAGAATAAATGGAAGATACAACAAACAAATGAGAATGGTATGGCAAACAAAAAGCTAATAAGATGAGAAAGAATGATCTTTCAAAATGTCAAGTGCATAGGTCAAGATGAAATGAACTGGTGTTTTTATGCTTGTAAAATGGTAAGAGCATAGCATGGTGGAATGGGAATGTACAAATGTATAAAAGCGTGAGATAATGTTTTTATTCTTTTATGGATCATGTTATGATGTTTTTGGTATTTTCAAAGTATTTATAATGTTTTTATTTTTTTTTGGATAAAATATGCACTAAGTGGGACCATCTATTCAAGGAGATGCACGTCCTAATAGTAGAGGTTCCAATAAGATAGCTAAGTCAGCTATAATGACCCATGTTCATAAATCAGTGAGAGTGAGGATCTTGATAAAATAATAAAGAGCAGAAAATGTGATATATAATAATGTATAGCTTAAATTAAAAAAGAAGTATCTACATTCACCTATCTATAATAGGGTAGCAATGGTCTGAAATTGAGAATATGTTTTTGTTCACTTGTCTGAAGTTGCACAATACTATCCTGGATAAACTGCTTTGTATAATTATTGTTGAGGATGTTCATAATGTTCATGAGACATAATAATATCATAATTGGTCAAGGGATAAAAATTTTCAAGCTTATAACATTCCCTAAACATAAAAAATAATATGCTTCTCGAAGAAAGCAATTTAGAATGGGATGAAGAATGTGTTTAGAGTGCCAAGGATTCAAAGCCTTTATTGTCTAGAATCATGAAAAGTGGACTAGGGTAGTATAAAATGCATTCAAGGTAAGATAAAAGGGTGGGATATAATTACATTAGTACAAGTTGCCTCCAAGTTAGGGGTCTTGTAGATAATGGTTTAAAGTTATTCATGCGTAGAACCTCTTAAGGTGTATGATGTTCATGGGATCTGAAAGTTATTCACCATTAGGTTTATCCAATTGATATGCTCTTGATCCATAGTTTGCTATGACAATATATGGTCCTAACCAATTAGGATGAAACTTTCCTTTCTTTTTGGGTTCAACATTTGTGTTCTTTTGGTTCTCTTTCAAAAATAAGTCACCAATCTTAAATTCTTGAGGGAGAAAATATTTGTTGTAGCTTCTCCACAATTTATTCGGATAGGCCTACAATTTTTCTAGGGAAACCAAATGTTTATCATCAATAATCTCTAGTTCTTGTAGTCATGAGGCTCTATAATCTTCATCATCTTCAATGTGCTCTAGTGATATTATTAATGATGGGATCTCAATCTCAATTGGGATGGTAGCTTTAGTGCCAAAAACAAGGGAGTATGGAGTAGCTCTAGTTGGGGTGTGATGATTGGTTCTATAAGCCCAAATGGTAGGAAAGAGTTTTAAGTTTCAATTACAGCCAACATCATTGACAATCTTCTTTAAGATGGCTAGAATGGTTTTATTTGATGCCTCAACTTGTCCATTTCCTTGTAGGTTATATGGAGTGGATTTCTTGTGCTTGATCTTGAATTTTGCACAAAGAGATTTCACATCTTGGTTCACAAAAGATCCACCATTATCAGATATAATATGAGTTGGGATGCCATACCAACAGATGATATGGTAATGAATGAATTTGTCTATTTGTTTCTTAGTAATATAAGTGAGAGGAATGGCCTCAATCCACTTGGTAAAGTAATCAGTTGTAGTGAAAATGTGATTATGGCCATCTAAAGATGTTAGGTTAATTTTCCCAATGAGATCAAGGCCCCATGTTGAGAATGGCCTTGGTGTTGTGATCAACTACAATGGTAAGGAAGGTGCATATATCAAGTTTCCATGCTACTAACAAAGAGCACACTTCTTTATGTAATTACAAGCATCTATCTCTATTTTAGGCCAATAATAGCCTATTCTGAGGAGTTTCTTTGCTATAACTACACCATTGGTATGGGCCCCACACATTCCTTCATGAACCTCCTTTAGTACCATTTTGGATTATCCCAAAGATAAATAATGAATAAGTGTTCCATCATAGCCTTTATGATAAATCATGTTTCCAAGAAGGATATAACATGTTAAGAGATGAAGGAATATTTTTTGTTGGTTGTTGGAAAGGTCAGTGGGGAATACATGACTATGGAAATATTTATAGAAGTCTTGGTACCATGGTAGCTCAAATGAGGGATTAGGATCAACAATGGTGAATATCATTTCTAAATCTGATAGAATATGTGCCAACTAAAGAATATTTTCAATCAAGAACTAATACTCTTTAACACTGTCATGTATTTGAATCATAGAACCAATTGTTGTCATGGCATTAGCAGATCTATTTTTGACTCGTAGAAATTACTCAAACTATAGAGATTTAAAATGTGTTTTGAGGTTATCAACAATTTGCTTATAAGAAATAATATTATCATCCTTTTTTTGATACTAGTCAATTGTCTAATTTATGATTAGATGTGAATATCCATAGACCTTTAAGATTTGAATATCCCACTATATAGCAAGATGGAGCCCTGCAACCAATGCCTCATATTTAGCCATATTGTTTGTACAATGAAATTATATATGGAATGTTTTGGGGATCAGATCCCCCTATGGCATGATCAAAAATATATTGGATCCAAACCTTTGAGATGTGAAATATCCATAAAAATAGAACATCCACTATTTAGGTTCTTGTGATACTTATTCTATCATCATGATAGAATCATCTAAAAGGTCAAGGTTGAAAGGTTGAGAGGCCTTAATAGGAGCTTATGCAAGTTGGTCAATAAGAACTTGTCTTTTGATTGCCTTTTGATTTTGGTACTAAATATCAAAATCACTGAGGAGAATAATCCATTTATCCATGCATCCTTGAAGAGCTACTTTAGATAAGAGGAACTTGAGAGGATCTACCTTGGTGATAATAATAGTTTTATTATTTAGCATATAATGTCATAATTTTTGAGTGGCAAACACCATAGCTAAACATGCCTTCTCAATAGGCATGTAATTATTTTCATAAGCTACCAATGTATGGATTAAATAATAAATAGTGCATTCCTTACCATGATCATCATGCTGAGCTAAAAGTTCCCCCATTGCATGTTCCATGATTGATATATAAAGTAGTGTATTTTCTTATGTTGGAGGTTGTAAGGCTGGTAGATTAGCCAATTATGTTTTAAGCTTTACAAATGCTATCTAACAATCTTCATCCCACTAAAATGTTACCCCTTTCTTTAGGATATGGGTAAATGGGTGGCACTTATCTACCAATTAAGAAATGAACCTACGTATAGACTGGATCTTTCCTTGTAGACCTCATAGCTATTTAATATTGTTTGGTGGAGGCATTTCCATAATAGCATTGAAATTTTTAGGGTCTACTTTGATCCCTCATTGTGATACAATAAATCCTAGAAATTTTCTTGATGTGACTCTAAAGACACATTTCTTAGGATTTAAGTAGACTTTATATTCATAAAGCCTCTCAAATATTCTTCATAAAATGTCAATATTTCCATCTCTTATTCTTGATTTTTCTATTATATCATCAACATAGTCCTTGATAATGTCATGCATCATGTCATAGAAAATGATAGTCATTACATGCTGATATGTGGCTCTACCATTTTTAAAACCAAATGGCATGACTTGGTAGCAGAATGTTCCCCAGAGTGGTGAATGTGGTCTTATGTTGATATTTAGGGGCTATCTTGATCTGACTATAATAAAAAAATCCACCCATTAAGGATAAAATCTCATACCTAGCACTTGAGTCGATGATCATGTTGATGTTAAGTAGAGGAAAATCATTTTTTTAGAATGTTTTATTGATATCACAAAAATTAGTATAAATACATATGCCTAGGGTATTTTTACTCACTGGTCCTATGTTATAAACCCATTCAAATTAGTCTAGTGGTCTGATAAAATTGGCTCCTAACAAATTTTCCAACTCATCCTTAACCAAAAGGGTGATGCATGGATGTATATTTCTTAATTTTTGCTTGATTGGTTTAGCACTAGGGTGAACAACAAGATGATGCACAACTAAATCTAGGTCCAAGCCTAGCATGTTGGAGTATGCCCATGTAAATATGTCTATATAATCCTTAATAATGGATATAATATGTTCACATTCTGCTTCGGTAAGGGAATCTCCAAGATAAAATTTTTTGGGATCCTCATAAGTTCCCAAATTCACTTATGTTGTGTTCTCCATAAAGAGTGTGGATCCATCCTCTAGAATTGTAGGTAATGTATGGTCATGATCATTTTCCTCTACTATATCTTCTTATTGTTCCTCCCAAAGATTTGGATAACATGAAGAATCAAAATTTGCCTTCTCAGGTAAAGGCTAATTAGTAAAAACCTCTAGAAACTCAAGAGTAAGATGCTCAAATATTCGATGTTGTTCTGAAGAGATGCTTATATTAGCTATGGAACTTGGGTTAGATGGAATTTCTACATCCTAAGAGGATGAGCAAACCTTCCCACCTAGGAGCGTCTGAAACAAGTTTTCACTCAAAGGCTTGTCTTTTTATTTACTTTTTCCTTGATCAACAAGTGCCTCAAAGAGGTTTTCACCTAAAGATCTTGATGTTTATTATTTATTATGACCAAGAAAATTTTCTCTCTCCAAAGTAGGTATAAGGATCCAATGAAAAATTAAAACCTTGCTTATGATCCCCAATGGGGAATGCATCTCGTAGGTCCATGTATTTTGAAATCGATTCTTCATTTTGAAACTCATTGAGGCATATGACCAAATTTTGTTGGTCCCAATCTATGAATTCAGGATAGCAAAGGCATAGGTTACAATGAGATTTTGCTTTAGGATGGGAAGTGCTAGTGGTGAAGATATAATTTCCTACTTCAAAAAGGGAAGCAGCACTAGGATGGGTTTTTGCTTCAAGATGGGAAGCTCCAATAGGCATTATGGTCAATATGGCATTTGAATCAAATAAATCTAAGTCAGTAAGCTCATCAAAAAGGCTATAATGGGATATTGTGTCACTACTAGGAGTCTCATTACTAGTCACTTCAAAAGAGTCACTATCAAATGTCATGAGGTCCTCCTTTGGTGAATTAAATTTGAGACCATGATTCTAATTAACAACTCTAGCTGACAAGGGTTCTAAAATTCCTTGCACCTATGGGCCAAGGCCTTTCCCTGTATAGTCAATATGATCCATTATCTTATTAGGGATATGATACTTAAGATTCTAAAAATAATTTGCAAGTCCTTCAGAACATAACCAATCTCCCTCAATGAAATCCTCTCGATCTTTGGTTGCCAAATTTGATCAGGTCTGTTAGGAGTCTAAGAAGTTTTAGGCTTACCAAATTTTTTAGGGGATTTTATTAATTTTTTAATATGGAGGAAATCCTTCATATGGTATGTGGAAATGCATGTCTTTAATAATAACTTGTTTGGCCAGAGCTACAAGAAATGGATCTACCAAAGCGGAGGCTAGATCACTAGGGTCGATATAATTAATGGAGATAGATGAGAAATGATGGATTTGTTCTTCTTTATAATAAATTTAGAACCTAGGAAATAGTTATAATTATGAAACTCTACTTCAATATGTTTTTAGTATTGATATGGCTATTGATCAATAGGAATAGTAACCTCAATCCCATTATGGGGAAACTTGAGGCATTGGTGAAGAGTAGATGGAACTGCCTGTACTTCATGGATCTAAGGATGACCAAGAAGTATGTTATAAGGAAGCTTAATATCCACAATATGGAATAGTGTATGATGAGAGATAGACCCAACCATGATTAGAAACTAAATTATACCAGATGACTCCCTCTTCAGATTGTCATAAGTCTTGTTTGTAATAGTTTTTGGTTGAATGTATTTATCCATGTAGCCCAATCATCATACCAATTTAAGAGATATGATGTTTAGCCCTAAACCATTATCTATAAGAACCCACTTGTTCTTGTGATCTACAATGATTATCTAAATGTATAGTGGGTTATTATGGTTTGGGCCAAGGGTGGACATGTCTTTTTGATTAAATGTGATTTACCAAAATGAAGATAAGTGTCCAGCTAGGTTTTAGAACTGATCAAGGTTTATATCATTAGGCACAATAGACTCCTGCAAAAGTTTGTTGAAGATGGTTCTATGGACATCAGATGTCCACAAGATTTCTAATATGGAAATTTGTACAAGGGTTTTATATAATTGATTTGTTAGACTATAAGGCCTTTGAATTATGGATTGAACTATTTTATTCTTTGATGGGACAGATTCAGCTTTGGAACCAGTGGCACAATGTTCTCATTGGGTTTTATGGAAGAAGTGGGTGAAGGTCCCTAGATGATAACTCATGGGAATCTAGTTATGATTGTAAGGAGTTATTATAATTAGAAGATGAAGGTAAAGGGCCTTGGATGGTGACTCATGGGTGACTAACTGTATTGCTACAACCTTGGGTCAATGAGGAGCTTTTATAAATAGAAGAAATGTGTTATTGTTTAGAATTAGTAACTCATGTAAATGGAGTCACAACATGATTATGTGAACCCAAAATGGTATTACTAGGAGGAGAGGGTGTTGACCCGATAATGATGGGTCCCATTTTTTTAGGAACATGAGATTAGCCACCTGGTTTCATAGTAATAATGGCAATGTGGGCTAAAAAAATGTGCCCCATAGTATTATTATAGTATTAAGGTACATTGTTATAAGACACACTATTAGTATGGGAATTATGATCTTAATTATGCTCATTATGATTCTAACCTTGTTGTTAGTTTTGATTCTACCTCTATCCTTGCTTGTGACCATTTTGATTATTTCTTGGTGGTGTTAGATCACATCGAGAAAAGGGGTCTTTATAGATTCCCATATCTTGATTTATGTCCTGATTAGGGGATAAATTAATTTCTATTTCTCCACTTTCAATAAATTCCTCAATAATATGTTGTAATTGAATGCAATGATATGCACTGTGACCAATAACATGATGAAAGTTACACCACTCATTCTATTTGTACCAATTGGGTTTTGGTTGATCTTAAGGAAATGGCCCTGATACTGGACATACAAATAAATTAGCTTTAACGAGCTTTTGTAACACTATTTCAACCGATTCTCTTAACTTTCTAAAGACTCTAAAATTGTTATGAAATGTCCTTCATGGAGGTTGTCTCTACAAAGTAGGTAGTGGATTTGGGGGAGTTAATTATACATTTAGAGGAGGCATAACATGTACCATTTGTACATGTCTTGTTTTAGTCACCCCATTTCCAACCATGTTCTTATTTTTTAAATCCCTTAGGCTTATCTTGCATAATTATTTGAACTGGTGATTTAGTCTGATTAGATGTTTGACCTTATGTAAAAATCTTAACAAGGCCCTTAGCAATAAGATCTTTTTCAATCTATACTCCTTTGTCAATAATTTATTTAAATGAGTTATCATAAGATAACCATAGATTATGCTGAAATTTAGGATGCAAACTCTATGCAAAGATATCAGCCAACTATTTATCTGGCAAGTTATGTTGAAAATGGCTTGCCAATGTTCTCCACCTTTAAAGATATGTGGTGAAACTTTTAGCATCATGCTGCTTGGCTTTGCATAAGTCAAAAATGGTTAATTCATGTTCTATGTTATATGAGAAATGGTTAATGAAATTTTTTGATAAGTCATTCCAATTTGCAACTAATCCCTTGGGTAGTTTAAGTAGCCAATCAAGAGCTTGTCGTACTAAACTTCATGAAAATAGTCATAGTAAGTACTCACTACTATAAGCAACTTATTGACATAAGATAAATAATGTCTATATGTACTCATGTGGATCTCCTTTTCCTTTGTACTTTTCAAATTTGGGATCCTCAAAATGAGGTGGAAAGGGGTTTTGGAGAATAGATAAATCAAATGGATATGGGCATATCTCATCAAATTTTTACTTTTTGACTCTATTATTCATCTCTAGTCTTTGAATAATTTCCTTCATAAAATTTCATTCTTGCATGTTTGGTGCATTTGTGGATTGAATAAGATGTTTTTGGGGTGGAATGTGCCCAATTTCATTGTTGTTGGGGTGGAATGTGCCCCTAATTTTGTTGTTGTTGGGGTGGAATGTGCCCCTAGTTTTATTGTTTTTGGGGTGGAATGTGCCCTTGGTTTTGTGTGGATATATAGGGAGTGTATACCTTTTGATCCATTACTTGGTTCTAATTTGCTCCTTTAGTTAAGAACATAGGCCATTGATTCTTGGATTGTAAAACATTCCCTAAATTTGGTTGTTTTATACTTTGTTGATTTTGGAAATTTCTATGTTTATTTACTAATTTTTGTGTTGGTTGAAAAGAACTAGCCAAATTGTCTTGAGGGATTTCCTCAATTTGAACTGAATGTTTAGGTTTTTGAGTTTGTAAAGTAACAAGAGGTTATTGATGATTTAAGAATGTATGTTCCATGTCAAATGGAACACTTTGTAAGGTCTATTATGACTTTAACTATTCATTTAGATTACCTTGATCCACTATGGTAATGTCCTCATCCTATATTTTTTACATACTTTCAACCACATTTCCTTATTCTTTCAAAGCATCATTATGAATTAAAGTGGAAACTAGGGAGTCAATTAAGTCTATGATAAGGTGATCTACATATCATTGACTTATTATCTTAATCTTAGCTAGAAGATTTAGATTTGTGGGTTTTGACTCTATTTATATTTATTTTCCTTTATTAGAGGAAGAAGGTATGTCTATTCATGAAAATATTACTCTTGCCATCATTATTATCCTTCTCTAACTAAGGTATGAAATTTTTCTATAGGAAAGTTAGAAGGTAGTCTAGCACCTGATTCTATCAATCTAATAAGGGCTTCATCTTGATCTTCTTATGGTTGATATTCATTGTAATCATCTTTAGATCCTACTATTATAGGTATGTCATAAAAAACAATAGGGTTATCTTGACCATCATAAAATTGATCATCTTCATAAATAAGGCCATAAGAGGCCCCACTATGAGTGAACCTTTAAGTCATGTCTAAAAGAGTTGTTTTGTGTGTTGACTAACTTTGGACCAATGCTTGGCAACCAACAAAGTATGCTTTTGCTCTCTTTTAAACAAATAACCAAGGTACCAATGAGACTATAAGAGAGGGTGGTTTTAAACCACAAAAAAATTAGAATATTTGGTTCATGAGTTTACTCAACCTTTGGTAAATTTGAAATCATATATATCAGAAGACATTAAAGTAACTCAAAGACCCAAGGTGAAAACTAGTACACCAAAGCCTAAATCTTTGTGATACGCCCATAATGTAAAAGCTAGTTTTAACTTCAAAAAATTGACCCTTATAAGTTTAGAGCAAAGCTCTATGGATTATGAAGAAGACAAAATGGACTAAGCAACTCAAGATGTAAAAACATATGTGAATCACTAAGTATAAATCTAGGACCAAATAGGTAGCACAACATCACCACATAATTCTAGTAGGATAAAATATGTTCTAGGATTCAAAACGTGAGTGATATGCAAGATGAATTGAGTCCACCAAGATGATAATGTGATTTTGAGTCTTAACAAATGACCTTCAATCCAAATGGAAAATTGAACCTAAGTTAGAACAAGTTTAGTGCACAAATGGCAAACCCACTTTGACACACCAACCCTTAGAACTCAAAAAGGTTAAATTTCAAATTTAGATTATAAATGAAAGATTTAAACAAATTAGGTAAAATATATAGACTCAATTAGGTAGCATGACTGTGCCAAAATAAATGACATGACATAAAGCTTTTGATAATAATTTGAATAAGGAAAAGATGAATTTTCCAATTGGACAGCGTAACGCCTCCCTTGCTTGATAAAATTGAAGACAATATGTTTTGGTTAAGTTCATTGAGTTAAAAAGTAGTTTTAGACACAAATCAAGACCAAGTAATCTAATGACAAAAACAAAATATATTAAGTCTAAACTGATAAGTTATGGTAAAGTGGGGTTGACTAAACTAGCAAGGTTTCGATCATTCTAGGGGAATCAATTGCACAATGACTTTCATGTCAAATAATGCAAAATAAAAGCACCAAAATTGGGTGACCATGGCATTGGCTAGTTGTAAAAAGTTCTAGTCCTTTTTACAAACACTACATCCTATTATTCACTCAGTGTAGTGTGATGTCCAAATACAGATATGTCCCATGTGAAACTCTAATTAAGAGCCAAATGAAGTCAATGTTGGGAGGTGAAGCCCTAGGTCAAAGCCTCCCTAAAAAACTCATGAGAGGTAATAATGTCCCCCTTGTAAGCCAATTTTTCATAAAATAGAAAGACTTTAGGGTCATTTCCAAGATCACCCAAACTTTAACAAGTTTTTGGGGAGCGCTTTAGACAACATTCTTTCTAAGCCTTGGACTAGGCTTTTTACAATAGGAATGGTGATTTTGATTCTAAGGGTTCCATAAAGGGGACAAATGGAATAGCATACACACATCATCCCTCTTTTTCCCAAACAAAATCTAACTTAAACAACTAAGTAAATACTAAAAACTTAAAAAGGTGAGTTCATTTTTAATCCCAAATGGAAAATGAGGTGGTGTTCATTTGACCCCTTGGTCTTAGTTGTAACTTTGAAAAATAATTCTAAAAAAACTTATTTAAGAACCTTAAATGTTAATTTAATCAAAAAAATAATGTTCCTAATTCATTTTAAAATCATTCCAAATATGTCTTAATATCATGTTTTAACAATTTTCAAGTTCATTGGTTACCTGTCTACCCTTAAGGCATCACCCCAAAAGCAAATATGTTAGATTAGAAACATTTTAAATAGATTTTCAAAATTTTGTGAAAAATATATGAAACTTGAAGCTAAACTAATGTCATATTATGAAAATTTAGGATAAAACATGTGGTTTGAAAAAATCATCCAAAATGGAGTGTATGACTCCAAACCAAGCATTTTAAAATGGCTTATTTAGCTCTCAAGTTTGTGTTTTTAAGAAAAACATAGTGATGATGTCACTAGGTGATGCAGATATTCAAAATCAATTTCCAATAATGAGATATTCAAAAATATCTATGGAATTCTTTTTTAATCTCTTAAATTGGATTAATTAGCTTAAGTTTAATCAAGTTTAGTGCAATTCTTTGGAAATTGGTGCACAATTCATCAAAATGGTTAGAAAGTCATATTATTAGGTCATAATTTGACTAGAAAGGAATTGGAAGGATATGTTAGATGTGTTGGAGCTATATTCCCATTTAGGATATTGCTAACACTAAATAACAAAGGTACATGATGTGTACCAATGAATTAGAAGAAAAGAGTGATCTAGAGCACTAAATGGAAAATTTGTCATTTTGACTCGAAATGATCTTATCAAAGTTAGTTGGCCCAAAAAATGCATTGCCTTATTTAGGGATACTTTGACCTAAAGTGGCACTTGTAAGTGACAAGTTTAAACCATTTAGGGTGTTTTATGTATTTTGACCTAAAATGTGCATTTAAGTGTAATTCGAGTAAGATTAACAATTTCAACACAAATGGTGTTAGGAATTAGATATCTACAAGGGGTTGGTATTCTATCCAATTTCTAAGGGTGTAATTACTTTTTTGTAATTGTTGAAAGCCATGTACCTCACTAATGATTTCTTCAGGCTTGTTATCTTCTTTGATAGGAAATTCCATGGTTTCCAACACCATAGATGTACAAGGAGGTATACGTGCATTAGATACTTCTATGTGATTAGAAACCACCTCTTATTCTTCTATTTACCTTTCAAATATGTCAAAGTCACTATAGAATTTGATACAATTGAGCTCCCCATGATAGTTTTGTTATGCACATGACACTAATTTAAGAGGGTTATTTTGCATATGTTTATCTTAGGTAATTTATTAAATGAGGGTTTTGGTCAGTTATTAAGATGATTGTGGGTTTTGTTTCACCTTAGATAAGTAAAATTCCTATTGGAAATATCAACATCAAATTTCCCATTTATCTTTGCAAGCCCAAGAAGTCATTACTCAACCTTTTCACCATATGTTTGATGTCATCCAACTCATTCTTATTATACTCTTTTGGTATGTTTTGGATTTTATTCATAGTAATAATTAATAAAATTTTGTTGTAAGATTGGAGTGCTAACTCATTTCCTACTAGATTAATAAAACCTAGGTGTTGATTAGGTGCAACGTGTCTCAAGGGAAGTTGGTTAGTTATGGGCAGGTTTTAGTTAGCACTAGAAATAAGGTTCAAGGCTAATATGTTTAGTAAAGAATTAGGAATGGGATCCATCATCTGAACTTACGATTTGATCTTCCTATAAAAAATTTAAACTTTAACATAAGCTAAAGGTAAGTTGAATACCAATAGATCTCTTCTTAAGAACATGATTGTCCATGGGTTGAGTACATTCTTATACATTTCTAAGGCTAGTTGAGTGTTAGTTCTATAAATATTTGTGACTCAGATTTATATATTGAGAGTTGAAGTTCCTAATAGGCTCATTGGGATCTCTTTTAATGCAATAAAACTATTAGTAAAGGATACCAAGATCTATGACTTTTCCAAATTAATAAATGAAAGTATTACTAAATTGGTCCTAACTTGTGATAGATTTATCATGTAGGTTTAGAAAACAATCATATGCTACATCCATAAGTGTAAAGGGTAATAATATACATGTAACTTCCTCATGCTCAACATTTAGAAGCCAAAGAGCATTTTTATAAGATGTTATGTTTTCTTTGACAATCCTTCCTATACTAGGTGTGAATCTAAATAGGTACCTCTTTGAATTCCTAGGTAAACTATGGGAAACTCTAGGGACATTAATAGTAAACCCATAAGGCCAAGCTATAGGGGTGGCCATGGGTAAGGATTAATTCAGGAAAAATTGAGAAGATGGGTTGATGGGGGTAATAATTTGTCTAGGCCTACCTCTAATAGTTTGTGTTATTATATGGATTTATAATGGTAAAATGATCAATATTCCATAGATATATTGGGACCTATTCACTTGCACAACAAGCTCTAATATGATATAAAATTTAATATTTCAAAGGTTAGCAAATAAAAAATTTCAATATGAAAGGTCATCCTTATATCACCAGTTGTTATTTTCATTAAGCAAACAATAGGTAGGAAAATATCAAAGGAGAGGCACCAAAGTTTATAAAATTTAAAGAAATCCCTCCTAGTGCTAATGATTGTTCATCCCAAAATCTTGCTTCAAGAATACTTATGAGATTAAGTGCTCAAAGAGAAAAGTGAGAGATAATAAGGGACTTTCATCCTCTATTTTAGGATTGATTATTAGATCAATCCAAAATATGACTATAGGTATGTGGATCCATGAAATAGTCTATATATAATAACTTCCATGCGATGTAGTTCTACCATTAGAGATTCAATACTAAATTGAATGGATTTCTTGTTAACTTGGCATTATGTTAAACTACTATTATGATTTTGGTTGAATAATTTATAAAGAAAGGGAAGGTTATTTTAGTTTTAAAACAAACATGAAAAGAGAGGGAAAGGAAGTTATAAAATAATATCTCTAATCATGAGAATGCATATGCTTCACAAGCTAAAGTTTTCCAAGTCATAGTTATACCACTATATACCTGGTTCAGTAATTGCACAAACATTTAGCCACTCAATGAGAAAGTTTATAAAGACACAAACTTGAATTCCTAATTCAAAAACTCTTCACTAAATATAAACACACCAAAATACCTATATAAAATTTCACATAATAATTACGAATTATCTTATATCTGCAAGCACACAAAACAAAGAGTGTTCTAAAGAAAATAAAAAGAAATTGCAAGTAAATTAGATTAGCATAATCACAATCTAACTAATGCATTCATTAAGTAATAAATAATAAAATTAATTCCTTATCATAATCATAAACTATAAAAAAGAAACCATGGAAAATATTTGTTGGTATTCTAGACTATCAAAGCCAAATACCAACCCATACAATTCAAAACTTGTCTTGGTACTATTGAACCCATCCAAGGTGGTTTAAAACTATGTATTTTTTGCCTAAAAGGATAATTTTGGTCTTTAAATTTCAAAATTAGAGTGAATATTGTCATTAAAACATTTTATTATCTCTAAATACATTATTTTGAATTGCTTTAGCCCTAGTCATAAGTTTCATACAAAGAAAAGGTGATTTCAAGTGTTTTAAGCCCAAAAAGGCCCTTTTCTAGCTCACATGTGCCAAATTATAATATTAAAATTTTATAAAATGTTTTATTACTTGTTTTAACATGATAAAATACTCTTGGTACGTCTCCTATGCATTAACTTTGGTGGTGTAAGTTTAAGATGATAATATAAAGCAAAGAAAAAGCTATTTTCATTTATATTTCAAAGAATAGTATGAACTTGTACATAATTACATACATATAAGGTATGAAATAGGATTAATAAGGAATTATATGTCTCCAAAAATTATTTCATGGCATGAATATACAATATAGGCTCAAAACTAATCATCCCCAGACAATTGGCTAGTTTTCACATAGAGATAGGCCTTCAGGTTTACTACTGGTATGACCATTAGGGAGTTAATACATGTCTAAATTTTTTTTAAAATAAATTATACTTATAATTATTCTTTATGGATATATTGGTTATGAAATTTTTCTCTTTTCCCTCATGAATCATTCATTTGAAGTCAAGTTAATTTATTCAATCTTTCATCCATGAAGGCAACTAGTTTTCTACAACTTCTCCTCATCAAGGCATCATTTCAAGAAAATTAAAGTTTTTAGAGATTATTTTTAACCTAATAAACCTTAAAATAGAATAATTAAATTATTTTACACATGTTTTAATTTCAATAAAAATCTCATAAAGACAAGGAGTGCAATATGCAGTTTGGCATGCTTCAAAAGGAGAATTATACAGTTACGGGAAGATAAATCAACATCAATATTTCATGAGAGTTTATTTGAAGGGTCTCCATAATGTTTACATGTCCTCCAACAAAAATTATTAAGGTTTTCATAAATATTAATTTCCAATAAGTTCATCATGTTCTCTCAAGCTTCACTAAGAAGCCTCAATTTAGTAATGTTTAAGGTTTCCTAGCATCTTTTAAGGTTTTAAAAAAGTACTAGGTTTCAATTTTATCATCTTTTGTTCCTTAAAAGTATTCAAAACTTATATTATTTAAAGAGGATATGCCCATACTTATATAAGAGTCTTAATTTTTGTCTTGGCATGTTCCTATTACCCATTGTTCACCTTCATCTTCTTCCATCTCCATTAACACTATCATACACATCCATTATCATTATGTTCATACTTATTTTCACTCTCCATCATGTTTCCATCCACATCACCATCTCTCACCACCCTTACATCCTCTTCCATCCCCTGAATTCACTATCAATAAGGAGTTAGGATCATCTAGAGATCATCATGAGTATGAGGGACTGTAAGGACTTTGAAAACCTTGTTAAGTTTTCGTAAAATGATGACCTACAACCAAAAAAGTATAGACAATGGATTTTCATAAATCACAAAGGAAGGTTTGACTTCAAGTTACCTCTTAAAGGTTTTGGTTCTTTCCTCTTACATCAATAAGGTAGGCCTTTCTCCAATAAGGAGGACTCATGTTTAAGTTTTGAGACTTTCTCAAGGTCTAATACCATTCTTTCTATATAGGAAGCATGGTAACATACACATACAACCCTAATAGACTAAAAAGGGACCAATCATGTTTCAAAGAGAGTCTAAGGTTGTTTAAAGATAAATTGAAACATAATATCAAATCCAAATTAAGATAGAGCACATCAAGAAGGTTTTGAGAGGTCTATTTAAGTATGTTTGAAGGATAATTATAGTCATAATTCGTATAAATGGGATATACATAGTTATCTACATTTGATAAAGGTTATAATATTATAAGATGTTTTATCATAGCATTAATATATTTGTGAATATAATAAATTATCTAAGGTTTCAATACCTAACTAGGCCAAGAAGACTGTTATTAGTAAATAATTAGGTGTCCTTGAGACCACTTATAGGCCTGTGCCATTTCAAGGAAGGCCTACTTGGTAGTCTTCTAAACTTTCAAGGATCAAAGAGGCTAATTTGATCATCAAAAGACATGATTATAATTAAAATTATCAATCTCATGAAGAGTGCAATAGGAAAAAGCATGTCAAGTTTCAAATAGTGCTTAATAAGAGGAATAATGACCTATAACCATCCTAAGAACAAGGGTAGAGTCAAGTAGGTAGACTTATACTTTAAGTATGTTTAAAGGGTTTTGAACATTTAAAGAAGGTTTTTGAGTTTAGATATCATCATGATGATAGATATAAATCTATGACACCTTGTTTATTGCCAAAAAATCCCAAGGCATAGTTAGTACAGTCCTTGTTTGTACAAGGGCACCTACAGGCATGAAGAAATAGATAAGCATGGCAAGAGACAATTTTATTTTAAATAATGATAGTGATATTGAATGTGAGAGAGTCCATAGTATTCTAAAGAAAGAAATTAAATTTATGGATAAAGGAGAAGACAAAAGGATCCAAAACTTAAATGACATCCAATTTCATGAAGTGAGTACCTATAGTCAATTAAGGGCACTAAAGGCTTTTATACATGTTGGGTAATAAGATGGAGGCTAGTGGTCTATAAAGAAGGTTTAATGATCAAGATAATGGTTCAAAGGAACCATAGAGATAAATGATAAATTAAGATCATTAAAACATATTTATGATGGTCCTTAAATAACATGGTACATTCATAAACCTTTTGAACCTACACCTAAAATTGTAAGACCATATAGTCATGTTCTAAGCATAAAGGAAGATAGAAACACAATGATACATGGTTAAGTCCTTGATCATGAGGGTTATTAAGAGATGATGGATTATCATGATATCAATAAGATAAAGTGAAGAGGATATAAAATTATAATGACATATTCATATCTTAATAGTCAATAGGACCTACAGTAACTCAAAGCAAGCTATAACCAAGCTTAAAGATAACACTCACTTAAGTAATCTAAAATCATGCTTAAGTACAAATAATAGAGATAGGTTTAATTAAATAAGAGGCTATAATAATAAAATTATCATGATGTTATCTAAGCTCAAGGATAACACTCAGTCAAAACCACTCATAAACCACCTACAACCTCAATAACACATGTTTATCTTCAAGCACCAAGCATGAAGATAGAGTTATTATCTTGGTAAAGTTTCATGTTCATTAATGGTTTAAAAGGATAATGATGATTATGATCATAAATATATAATATAATGGATATAAATAAAGACAATTCAAATACATATAGTCATCCACCTTTAGCTACAACCATACAAAGATCAAGATCCTTAACATAGTCACATGGTTGCAAAATGAAAGGCCAATAACATTAAATTAAAGGAAATACCTATGAAGTTGAATTAATCATATAAAGTTACCATGTAAATCTTAAAAATATTTTTAAGATAACTAAATCACTGCTTGATCATGGCATGAGGATATAGTACATAGACTTATATAGATTTTGGACTGTGGGAAGCCTAAAGACCTTGTTAAAAGAGATAACATGATAGAGATAGGAGTGAATGATTATTTTAATTGAGGTAATAGCATTTAAATTAATTTAAATAGTGTGAAAATCTATTTAAAAATCTTCTACTTCACATGAAAACACCTACAACATGCATCTACTCAAGCAAGTACACATTCAACTCGTGAAAGGTCAATTCTTGAGAGATTTGACTATAGAGCACC
The DNA here is from genome assembly GCA_037957365.1 of Torreya grandis. Classification (NCBI taxonomy): domain Eukaryota; kingdom Viridiplantae; phylum Streptophyta; class Pinopsida; order Cupressales; family Taxaceae; genus Torreya; species Torreya grandis. The sequence goes on along the minus strand of JARHVA010001999.1, from coordinate 1,684,251 downwards.
TTTAGGTGGAATTAGTCTATAAAATTTGGAAAAATTAATTGTGATGACCATATAAAAATCATAATTCAATTGGATAGGTTTGTTGACAGGTGAAAAACCTCATTATTTTGACACAATCTCCTTCATGTCTCATGACAGTCCATTAGGGCAAGCATACCTTCTTGGGAGGATTTCAAGTTTTGTGAGAAGGTTTAAACATATTTGAGTGTCTTATGAGAATAATATAGTTATTTTAGAACTTCAAAATCCTTTTTAAAAGTTATTTCACTATGATTTATTTGCAAATTATGTATTCCTTTAGGGCTAAAGCAAGCAAACAGGCATGTATGCTTTTTGGAGATTATTTATTGCTATGAAACTTGTTCAAGATATATGACACTATATATATAGGTTTATAATACATTTAAAAGGTTATATAATGTTTATAATCTCAAATAAGATGGGAAGATAGATAAACTTGAGATCTAGGGTCACACAAGCCATGTATACAAAAAACCCCACAGGCAACCTTAAGAGGTATGAAGACAAGTAGAGCCTAGGAAGTAAAATAAAAGTCATGGGGATGGTAAATAACATGCAATAAGTTTTTTTTTATCTCTTATATCATCCTATATGTCATAAATAACTCAAAAAATTAGTTTTAGGCTAAAACCTAGTTTTAGGCCTTAAAGGCCTATAACACTATAAAGGCACTTGTATCCCGACTAAGCAAGATGACAAATTTAGTATCATTTTATGAAATTTTAAAATAACCATGATGATTTTTTAAATTAATGATAATGGAGGATTCAGATTCATCTATAAGGAGAAATTTGAATTCTACAATTCTAGACACCTATTCAAGCCACCTGATCCAATGTTCATATCTTTCACCACATGAATAGTTTGTCCAAAACATATAATAATTATTTGAGGACACATAATTAATTATAATTCATGAATAATTTATGTTTTTTTATGGGTTTTTCTTTATGAACAATCGCTAAGAACATAAACATGTCTAGAATGCTTGCAAACCCTATAATCAAATTTATGCATGCGGTTATCTTTTCATACCTTTTTCATGGGAACCAAATATTATCAAGGAAGTTTAGGGGTTATATATACTAAAAATTCATTTAAATAAGTTTGGGTTTGGAGTTTTTTCTTTATGAACCATCATTAAGAAGGTTTAGCTCCAAAACTCTCCCAAACCCTCATAATGATTAGTTTTAAGAAAAGTTGATTTTTTTGCCATAAAAACCTCATGGATCAACCTAAAACCTATTAAAAAATCAAGTATACTTAGATGGGGTCCCATAAATGATCATTTTTTGTATTAAATTATATTTATTAGGGTATAAATTTGGTTTTTGAGGGAAAAAATCACAAAATATGATGTACAATGCAGTTTAAATGAAATAAAATCCATTAAGATTGAATCCAAAGACTTTTTATTCATCCTAAAATAATCATTTAGTCAAAAATATGCCTATATGTGTCCTTATTAGCTCATCCAAAAATTCCACTCTTTAGGAAATTCAAGCTAATTTGATCTAATCAACTAGTTTGACTACGTTGTAGGTGTCTCTTCATCAGGAGGAGCTATTTCATGAGATGAAAAGTTGATTCAAGTATAATATCACCATTTTTTTTAGGTTTTCATGGTTTCATATAGGTTTTCAAGATCCATCAAGTGCAAAAGATAGGTTAATAGGCCTATTTGGCCTAGTAGGGCTATTTGATCAAAAATTTGAGTTGGAATTGGTGTTGGAAGGCTATCATGAGTTATTTTTGAGTTTCCATGCCACATATCTATTGTTTGATGGGAGTTTTTGTCCATAAATATATCTCAAGTATCAATTCATGCAAGGAAAGGGCTTAATTGGAGTTAGCTTGTCTTAAGAACCAATCAGTTCAGTTGATTAACATCATGCATTATCCTTGATTTTTATGCAAGGAGAAAATTTCACTAAACTTTAAATCACTTCAAGTGGACTCACAAACAAAAATATGGCATAGAAATCAATAAAGTATGATAACTCAAGAAGGGCCCACCACCTTATTCCTACACCAAAAAAGAGTTTCATGCAAGGATTTTCAATAAAGGATATATCTTAAAGATTATTTGATACAATTTAAAGTGGATTTTGACTTGAGTTCATGTGCATTTGACCATTTATTGTCACCTTTATGCCATATTGTCTAGAGTTGCTTCTATTTTCTATATACTCAGGATTTCAAGCCAATTTTTAGGATCCCTCTCTTGGGCATGACTAAACTCTACCAAAATTGAACCTTGTAACATTTTGAGATGAATAAAATGACTAATTTTAGATTTCATTATTATGTTATAGTTTGTTTATGTTAGTTGATTTGCACATGTGGTAGTATTTTCTCCCTTGTTAGGTCCTAATCTCACCTAGTTATTAGTATCCTAACTTATATAAATCATGTTTAGTGTTTGATGTCATTTGACTGAGATAAAAGTAGATATAATTTATTGGTTAGTTCCTTTAATTAGGCTTATTCCATCATTTACTTCATGATTTTATCACTTGATAAAACCTATATATGAAATATTGATGCATAGTAGTCATTTCGAGTTGTAGATTCAATCATTACATTATATTATCTATGTTTTATGAGTTCAAATAGAGTGGATGAACTATAAATATAGGTTTATCACCAATAATAAAATAGATTTCCATTTTAGTAATCCTTCTTACCCCTTTTCACCCCAAAAAAGTACAATAGTTTAGTCAGTAGAGCATAAGTGATACATCAGAGGAGCTAGCCTCATTAAAACTAGAGGTTTGGTCTGAGTTCAAGTGTCCCACACCTCATATCATTCCAATGTTAGTCTAGGTGTGAAGGTTTTCTAGAGAAATATTTTATCCTTCAAGTAAGGTACTATCTAAGTTACTAAAAGTTCTGGCACACCTGGTGGGACATAGATTCAGTCATTAGAGTACAAATTTGTAGCATATTGGTCTTCAAAAGTAGTTTCAATTATTCTTATGGTCCTTATCTCAGAGGAAAAAGGAAAATTTTGTTCATAATTCAGTTAATTTTCATGTGTTTTTTAGACTATGGTATCTTATAGAGAAGAATTTTATCATCCATCTCCTTATCAATAGTTCTAGTATGATCCTCATGACCCATATCAGTCCTACCATGATCCATATCAACCTTATGATGAACCTCACTAGCCATATTCAGAGCCTTATTAGTAGTATGAAAGTTTATACTGATCCTAACAACTCTCATGAGTCTTGTTATCTTCCTTATCAACCCAATAAAGCCCCAAAATAATCCATCTCAAGCTTCAAAAAAACTCTATTTGGCTATGAGAAATAGATGGTAAGCATAGATACCCACAATAACTATGGATAGGATATTTCCAAGCATGAAATTTGAAACATGAGAGCTAATTTGAAATAGGCTAAAGAGTTATGTGTATCTTTCATAAGGAAAAAACCATTTAAAGTTTAGTGTTGATATTCTAAACATAGGTGGTCTAATTATAGGCATTGAAGAGAGGTTGGTGGTTTATGAGAAACACCAACGTTATCACAATTATTAGTATGTTCATATTTAGATCCCCTTTTCTCTTCATGAATTTCAAACCAATATATATCATAGCCCTCAAGATTCAATTCAATCCTTGCCTAGCTTTCCTACTTGGAAATATATCCAAGAGAGACCTCAGAAGGCTAAATAAGTATGTTTTGAGGAGTCTAATTTTTAGGTTGTATAATAGATCATATAGGAATCTACATCTTCAAGTATTTAGTGAAATATCTCTAGTGATTTAATTCATGATTTTTAGGGTCATCTATCCAAGAAATTTGAGTTTGCAAATCAACATCTTCAATATTCAATGGCAACTGCAAAGGCAACACAATAACAAATTAGTTATTTCACACACATAGCTACAACAAGTATGTAAGTAGAGGTTATTAAACCCAAGTTCATGACTTGGAAATAGATACAATACTCTAAGGAGAAAAAAGAACATTCAAGCATAAATCAAGATACTAAAGTTAAGAGCAAGCAGGAGATCATTTAGGCTCCACTCCATTCTCCTCAAAATACTAATTCCTTTGCTTAATGGAAAGCTATTCAAGAAATAGTGAAGTAGAGAGAGGAGGTGAAGGTGATCCAAGAGGAGTAGATCCATGAGAAAAATTAGGCATCTATGGTAACTTATTTGGACATTTCTCATCTTATTGAATACTTTCATGGATCTACCATGCTAATTCTTAAGAATAAGCCTCTCCTTTCTAAATCAATTAAAGAAGTTACAGCTGAGGTATATGAATATGAAAGAATATTTCATGAACATGAAGAGAACATCATCATTGGCACACTTAGTGTCAAGAAAGAGCATGATCTAGTCTTTCATAATGTTAAAGAAGATGAATTGTAGGATGAGTTTTAGATATAAGATAACACACAACAAGAAGTTTCAAATGAGCATCAAGAAGTTGTTTTTAAAGAGCTTCTTAATCACATACTAGTTGCCCCACATTAAGATGTTTCTCAAGAACTTGTAGCATTGACCATTGATGAGTGCAATCCATCCAGAGAAGATAAGTATGAAAGTAATGATGATGATTTTTGGCAGAAATATATGAATATTTGTAATGAATATTAGGCTCTTCAAGGTCTCATAGTTCCTATTAAGGATGTTAAAGACCAATCAATGACTAAACCTATCTAATTTGGCTCATAAGAAGAGAAAATTCATGAATATAAAAAGAATGAAAAAGTGTTTGTTGAGATAGTACCTCAAACCATTGATCTTGAACATAAATCAAATGAAGATATCTTGTCATTAAACATGCCTAAATAGATACAAGAGGTCAATCATGAGGATCTTACCAAGTCACCATCCAATGTGGAGTATAATGAAGGTACAATGGAAGACATATCAAATCATTTTCAACCCATGAATGAATAATAATTGGAATTATTCTTAAAAATTATAAGAATATGGGAGAAGGATGATTGGGTTTTAAATCTATATCTTCAATCCATGCACCTCCAAATGGAGGTAGAATGCCCAACTACATCATCAAGAAGACATCAACATACAAGTGATTCCATCACCAAGAAGACACTACCAAGAGATGGAAAACATGATTCAAGGTTCCATGATGGACAAAATAGCTTTCCATTTGACCTTAGAGGAAATTTTTTCACTTCAGTTTAGTTATTTTAGGTTTTCTTTGTTTCAATAGTGAATAACACAAGTAATAGTCTATTTCCCTCCTATTGTGTTTGTCTTTTTTACTATTTTCCTTAGGTTAGATGTATTTAATTATTGGTTTATTTGTTTTCTAAGTCAAAATAAGTGTTACAAAGCCCAAAAGAGTCTATTTGATGTTCAAGAGAGTCATCAAATCAAGTTATTGTGCTTCAGATTGTCATTGTCATATGAATTAGAGTTGTTTCTTTACTAAAATTATGTTCAACCCCTATTAATTACAATAAATGTTGGAATTTTATCCTATCAAGGCCAAATTTCAACCTATATAATTCAAAACTTTTCATGATACTATTGAACCCATTCAAGGTGGTCTAAAACTATGTATTTTTGGCCTAAAACGATAAGTTTTGGTATTTAAATGTCAAAATAAGAGTCAAAAAGTTCATTAAAATATATAATTATCTCGAAATACATTATTTTGAATTACATTAACCTTGGTCATAAGTTTCATATAGAGAAAATGTGATTTCATGTGTTTTTAAGCCCAAAAAGGCCCTTTTATAGCCCACACATGCCAATTTATTGGCTTAAAATCACATAAAATGGATTATTAATTGTGTTAACATGATAAAATACTTGTGATACTTCTCTAATGTTTTAAATTTTGTGGTATAAACTTAAGATGAGAATATAAAGCAAAGAAAAGGCTATTTCATTTATATTTCAAAGAATAGTATGAACTTGTATGGAATTACATACATCTAAGGTTTGAAATATGAGTAAGAAGGAATAATAGTCTCCTAGAATAATTTCCTAGCATGAAAATGCAAAACATGCTCAAAACTAATCATCTCTAGATAATTGGATAGTTTGCACATAGAGATAGACCTTCAAGTTTGTTGTTGGTACAACCATTAGGGAGAGAATCCATGTCTAAATTTTTGTTCAAAGCAATTAGAATCAAAGGGACTCTTTATGGAGAAATTGGTTTTAAAATTGGACTATTATCCCTCATGAATCATCCATTTTAAGGTAGGCTTATTTCTATATTATTTCATCCATGAAGACAACTAATTTTCTATAAATTATCCTCATCAAGGTATCATTTAAAGAAAATTCAAGTTTTTAGATATTATTTGGGACCTAATCCACATTAGTGTGGCCTCCTTGAAAAAATTTCCACATGTGTGAATTTCAATCAAACCTCACAAAGACAAGGAGTGAAATCTATAGTTTGGCATGCTTCAAAAGGAGAATTATACAGTCAAGGGAGAGAAAGCATCATCAAGATTTCAAGAGAGTTTGTTTAAAGGGTATCAATCATGTTGAAATTTCATCCAAGCAAAATTATAAATGGTTTCATAAATATTCATTGCCAATAATTTCATCATGTTCTCTCAAGATTCATCAAGAAGTCTCAATTTAACAATGTGTAAGGTTTCCTAGCATCTTTTAAGGCTTTAACAAAGTAATAGGTTTCAAATTTATCATATTATGCTACTTCAAAGTATTCAAAATTTATATGTTTTAAAGAAGATATGACCATTCTTGTATAGGATTCTTATTTTTGGTCATGGCATGCTCTTAATACCCATTGTTCACCTTCATCTTGTTTTATCTCCATTAACAATATCATACACAACCATTATCACTATGTTCATGTTTCTTTTCACTCTCCATCATGTTTCCATCCACATCAAAATCTCTCACCACCATTACATCCTTTTAAATCCCATTAAATCACTATCAATAAGGATATAAGATCATATTAATACCATCATGAGTATGAAGGACTGTAAGGACTTTGAAAACCTTGCTAAGCTATCATAAAATGATGACCTACAGCCAACAAAATATAGACAATGGCTTTTCATTAAGTAAAAAGGAAGGTTTTACTTCAAATTACCTCTTAAAGGTTTTGATTCTTTCCTCTTACATAAATAAGGAAGGCCTTTATCCAATAATGAGGACTCATGTTCATGTTTTGAGACCTTCTCAAGTTATAGTACCATTTTTTTCATACAAGTAGCATGGTAACATCCACATACAACCCTAATAGACTGATAAGGGATCAATCATGTTTCAAGGAGAGTGTAATTTTATTTTAAGATAGAGTGAAAATCAATAGGCACTCTAAAGAAAGGTAGATACACCAATAATGTTTTGAGAGGTTTATTTAAGCAAGTTTCAAGGATAAGAATAGTCACAGTCCATACAAATGCAATATGCATATTTATCTACATTTTATAAAGGCTATAATATTTTAATATGTTTTATCATAACATAAATATATGAGTGAAGATAAGAAATTATGAAAGGTTTAAATACCCAACTAATCCAATAATACTTCTATTGGTGAACAATTAGGTGTCATTTAGACCACCTACAAGCCTATGCCATTTCAAGGAATGCCTACTTGGTAGTCTTAAGAATTTTCAAGGCTTAGGGAGGCTAATTTTATCATCAAAAGACATGAATAAAATTTAAATTATAAATATTAAGAAGAGTGTAATAGGAAAAGGCATGTCAATTTTAAAATATGGCTTGAGGAAAGGAATAATGACCTACAACCAGCCTAAGAACAAGGGTACAATCAAGTAGGTGGACTTTTACTTTAAGTATGCTTCAAGGCTTTTGAAAATTTCAAGTTATATTTTGAGTTTATAGATCATAATGATGATAGATATAAATACAAACCACCTTGTATACTGTCAAAAATTCTCATGGCATTGTTAGTGCAGGCCTTGTTCATACAAAGGCATCTACAGGCATGAAGGAATAGATAAACATGGGAAGAGATAGTTTTATTTTCAATAATGATAGTAATATTGACTATGAGAGAAGACATGGTATTATAAATAAAGGCATTCAATTTATGGATAAAGGATATAAAACTTAAATGACATTCAATTTCATGAAATGAGCACCTAAAGTCTCTTAAGGGAACCTACAAGTTTTTCTCTAGGTTGGCTAATAGGATGGAGGCTAATGGTCTATAAAGAAGGTTTCATGTTCAAGATAATGGTTTAAAGGAACAATATATATAAATTATATATTAATATAATAAAAACATATAGATGATGGGCCTTAAAGGATATGTTACAATCATTCACCTTTTGAACCTACACCTATAACCATAAGAACATACAGTCATGTTTTAAGCATAAAGGAAGATAAAAACACAATGATACATGGTTAAGTCCCTTGATCATGAGGGTTCTTAAGAGATGATGGATTTTCTTGAGATAAATAAGGAAAAGTGAAGAGGCTCTAAAAGTACAATGACACCATCATATCTTGATAGTTAATAGGACCTAGAGTCAACTCAAAGCAAGCTACAACCATGCTTAGGATAGGCTTGTAGACATATAAAAGGGTTTTAAACTATGAATAATAGAGATAGGTTTAATTCAATAATAATATATCATCATAAAATTATCATGATGGCCTCCAATCTCAAGGATAACATTCAGTCAAAACTGCTTCATAAACCACTTATAGCCTCAATAACACAAGCTTATCTTCAATCTCCAAGCATGAGGGCAGAGCTCTTATTTTGGTGAAGTTTCATGTTAATTAATGGTTCAAAATTATTATTATTATTATTATTATTATTATTATTATTATTATTATTATTATTATTATTATCATGAATATATCATATAAGGGATATAAATAAATACAATTCAAATACTTACACTCATCCACCTTTAACTATAGCCATACAAGGATCAAGATCCTTAACACAATCACATGCTTGTAAAATGAAAGTTCAATAACATTCAAGTTAAGTAAATAAATATGAAGGTTAAATAAGAATATAAAGTGACCATGTAAATATTAAAAATATTTTTAAGATAACTATAACACTACTTGATCATGACATAAGGATATAGTACATAGACTTGTATAGATTTTGGACTGTGGGAAGCCTAAAGACCTTAATAGAAGGTAGAACATGCTAGAGAGAGGAGTGAATGATGATTTAAAGTGAGGTTAGATTTTTGAAAGTCACTGAATGAGTGTGAAATTTTATCTTAAAATCTTGTACTTCACATGAAAACACCTACAACATGCATCTACTCAAGCAAGTACACAGCCAACACACGAAAGGTCAATTCTTGAGATATTTGACTTTGGAGCACCTTTAGGTGGAATTATCCCATAAATTTTTTTAAAATAAATAATTATGACCACATAAAACTCATCATGCCATTGGATAGGTATTTTTATAGGTGAATAACCTCACTATTTTGACATAGTCTCTTTCATGTCTTGTGATAGTCCACTGGGGCAAGTAGACCTTTTTTGGAAGATTTCAAGTTTTTTGAGAGGTTTTTAAACTATTTGAGTGTATTATTAGAATAATATATTTATTTTAAAACTTAAAACTCCTTTTTATAAGTAATTAAACTACAATTCCATACCAACTATGCCCTTTAGGGCTAAAGCAAAGGAAACAAACAGGCATGTATACTTTTTAGAGATTCTTGCTTGCTTTGATACTTGTTTAAGATATATGCCACTATAAAGAGAGTTTTATAAGAGATTTACAAGGATATATAATTTTTATAATCTCAATTAATATGGTAAGATAGACAAACTCAGATATCTAGGGTCACACAGGCCATATATGCAAAATAATTAGGGTAAAAATCAAGTTTTTGATGGAAAAATACAAAATATGAGTTAAAAGGAAGTTTAAATGAAATAAAATCCATGGATATTTAAGCCTAATAATTTTTATTAATACTATAATAATCATCTTGTTAAAAATTTACCTATAAGTTTCCTTACCATCTCATCCAATATAGCCACTCAATAGGAAATTTAAACTAATTTGACCTAGTCAACTAGTTTAACTGAGTTGCAAGTGTCTCTTCATCAAGATGAGATATTTAATGAGATGAAAAGTTGATTAAATTCTAATATCACAATTTTTTTTAGTTTTTCATGGTTTCATGCATGTTTTAAAGAGCCATCAAGTGCAAAAGATAGGCTACTAGGCCTATTTGGCCTAGTATGCCTATGTGGTCAAACATTTGAGTTAAAATTGGCATTGAAAGGATATAAATGAGTTATTTTTGAGTTACCACACCACATATATATTATTTTATGTTATTTTACATCCATAAATATATCTAAAGTTCCAATTCATGTAAGGAAATGGCCTAAATGAAGTTAGTTTGTCTTAAGAACCAACCACTTCAGTTGACTAGTTGACTAACATCATGCATTATCCTTGATTTACATGAAGAGAAGACTTTAACTCAACTTTAAATCACTTAAAGTGGACTCAAAAACCAATATATTGCATATAAATCATGCAAATATGTTTGACAACTCAAGAAGGACCCACCACCTTATTTCAATGCCAAAAAAGAGTTTCATGTAAGGATTTTCAACAAAGGAGATATATTATAAACTATTTGTTACAATTTAAAGTGTATTTTTACTTGAGTTCATGTGGATTTGACCTCCTCTTATCACATCTACACAAAATTGGATAGAGCTACTTCTATTTTCTATATATTCAGGATTTCAACCCAATTTTCAAGATCCATCTCTTGGGCATGACTAAACTCTACCAAGATTGAACTTTGTAACATTTTGAGATGAATACAATGGCTATTTTCAGATTCTATTATTATATTATAGTGTTTTTATGTTAGTTTATTTACACATGTGGTAGTATTCTCTCCTTTTTAAGGTCTTGATCTCACCTAGTTACTAGTATGCTAACCTATGCAGGTCATGTTTAGTGTTTGATGTCATTTGACTGAGATAAAAATGGAATTAATTGATTATTTAGTTCCTTGAATTAGGCCTATTCCATCATTTCCCTCATGCTCTGATCACTTGATAAAACCTCTATATGAAATATTGATGCATAAGAGTCATTTGGAGTTATAAATTTAGTCATTGCATTGTCTTATCAATGTTTTATGAGTTCAAATAGAGTGGATGAACTAAAAATACAAGTGTATCACCAATAGTAAAATATGTTTCCCTTTCAGTAGTCCTTTTTACCCCTTTTCACCCCAAAAAATAGTTTAGTAAGAAAAGCATAAGTGATACATAGAGGAACTAGCCTCATCAAAACTAGAGGTTTGGTATGAGTTTAGGTGTCCCATACCTCAGATCATTTCAATGTTAGTCAAGGTGTAAAGTAATTTAAGATAAATCTATCAACCTTCAAGTAGGGTGCTATCTAGGTTGATAACAGTTCTAACAAACCTAGTGTGACATAGATTTAGTCATTAGAGTATAAATTTGTAGCATATTGGTCTCTAGAAGCAATAACAATTATTCATATGGTCCTTATCTTAGAGGTAAAATAAAAATTTTGTTCATAATTCAATTGATTTTCATGTGTTTTATAGGCTATGGTAGCCGATAGAGAAGAATTCTATTATCCATCTCCTTATCAACAATTCTAGTAGGAGCCTCATAACCCATATCAGCCTTATGTTGAGCCTCACCAACCACATTCAAAGCCTTATCATCAGTATGAAAGATCTACTAGTTTTATAAAAACTCTCACAAGTATTTTTATCTTCCTGATCAACCCAATCAAGTCCCAAAACAATCCATCTCAAGATTCAAACAAACTTTTTTTAGCTATGAGAAAAAGATGGTAAGCATATATACCCAAAATAGTTATGGATATGAGATTTCCAAGCATGAAATTTAGAACATGAGAGATAATTTATAGTATGCTAAAGAGGTATGTGCATATTTCATAGGGAAAGGCCATTCAAAGTTTAGTGTTGATATTCTAGACATAGGTGGTCTAATTATAGGCACTGAAGAGATGTTGGTGGTTAATGAGAAACACCAGGGTCATCATAATCAATAGTATATTCCCATTGAGCTCCCCTTTCTCTTCATGAATGTGAAACCAAATATATCATATCCCTCAAGATTAAATCCAATCCTTTCATATCTTTCCTACTTATAAATTTATCCAAGAGAGACCTCAAAAGGATAAAGAAGTATGTTTTGAGGAGTGTAATTTTAAGGTTACACAGTAGATCATATATGAACCTACATCTTCAAGTTTATAGGGAGAGATCTCTAGTGATTTAATTCATGATTTTGAGGCTCATATAGCTAAGAAAATTGAGCTTTTAAAGCAACATCTTTAGTATTCAATGGCAACTACAAAGATACAACTACAAAGATAACACATCAACAAATTCTTTCTTTCATGCCCATAGCCGCAATAAGTATAGAAGCAAAGGTTCTTAAACCCAAGTTCAAGCATATTCAAGCATAAATAAAGATAATGAAGTTAAGAGAAAGTAGGAGATTATTCATCCTCCACTCTTTTCTACTCAAAATCCTAAGTCCTTTCCTTCATGGAAATCTATTCAATAAATAGTGTAATAGAGAGAGGAGGTGAAGGTGATCCAAGAGGAACAACTCCATGAGCAAAATCAGGAATCTATGGTAACTTATTTGGAACTTTCTCATATTATTAAATACTTTTAGGGATCTAGCATTTTAATTCTTGAAAATGAGCCTCTACATTATAAATAAATTAAATAAGTTGTAGCTGAGGTATATGAAGATGAAAGAATTTCACATGAACAAGAAGAGAACATCATCATTGGCACACTTAGTGTCAAGAAAGAGCATGATATAGTCTTTCATAATGTCAAAGAAGATGAATTTCAAGATGAGTTTTAGATACAAGATAACACACAAAAAGAGGAAGTTTTAGATGAGCATCAAGAAATTATTTCTCAAAAGCTTCTTCATCACATACCAACTATCCCACATCAAGATGTTTCTCAATAACTTGTAGCATTGACCATTAATGAATGAAATCCATATAGAAAAGATAAGTATAAAATTAATGATGATGATTTTTGGCAACAATATATGAATATTTTTAATGAATATTAGGCTCTTCAAGGTCTCACAGTTCCTATTAAGGATGTTAAAGACCAATTAGATACTTAACCTATCCAATTTGGCTCACAAGAAGAGAACATTCATGAAGATGATAAGAATGAATAAGTGTTTGTTGAGATAGTACCTCAAACCATTGATCTTAAACATAAATAAAATGAAAATATCTTGCCATTTATAATGTCTAAAGAGATACAAGAGTTCAATCATAAAGATCTTGCCAAGTCACCATCCAATGTGGAGTATAATGAAAGTAAAATGGAAGACATATCAAATCATTTTAAACCCATGAATGAATAATAATTGGCATTATTCTTTCAAAGTAAAATAATATGGGAAGAGGATTATTATGTCTTATATCCATATCTTCAATCCATGCACCTCCAAATGGAGGTAGAAGGCCCATTTGCATCATCAAGAAAACATAAACATACAAGTGATCCCATCACCAAGAAGACACTACAAAGAGCTGAAAAACATGATTCAAGGTTCCATGATGGACAAAATATCTTTCCATTTGACCTTCGAGGAAATTTTTTCAATTTAGGTTAGTTGTTCTAGGTTTGCTTTATTTCAATAAGTGAATCACACAAACAATAGTTTGTTTCCCTCCTATTGTGTTTGTCTTGTTTCATATTTTACTTAGGTTATATTTATTTGCTTCTTGGTTTAGTTGTTTTTCCTTTCAGTCTTGTTGTTATCATAGTCAAAACAGGTGTTACAAAGCCCAAAATAGTTTGTTTGATGTTAAAGAGAGACATCAAATCAAGTTATGCTTCAAATTATCATTTTCATGTGAATTCAGTGATTTATTTTGACTAGTAGGCTGGTTAACCCCTATGAGCCATTGAAAATATTGGTATTTTTCCCTGTTAAGACCAAATACCAACCTGTATAGTTCAAAAAAAAAAATTGGTATTGTTGAACCCATTCAATGTGGTCTAAAACTATGTATTTTTGGCCTAAAAGGAAAGTTTTGATCCTTAAAGGTCAAAATTGGAGTAAAAAATGTCATTAAAATATCTAATTATCTCCAAATACATTATTTTGAATTACATTAGACTTGATCATAAGTTTCATACAAATAAAAGGTGATTTCATGTGTTTTTAAGCTAGAAAAGGCCCTTTTCTAGCTCACACGTGCCAATTTATTATCTTAAAAGTGTTTAAAATGGATTATTACTTGTTTTAACATGATTAAATACTTTTTATACTTATCTCATGCATTAAATTTGGTGGTGGAAGCTTAATATGGAAATATAAAGCAAATAAATGCCTATTTTCATTTATATTTCAAAGAATAATATGAACTTGTACAAAATTCCATACATATAAGGCATAAAATTGGAGTAATAAGGCATGATAGGTATCTTATTATAATTTCATGTCTTTAATATTCAATATAGGATCAAACCGATCATCTCTAGATAATTGTCTAGTTTGCACATAGAGGTAGACCTTTAGGTTTGTTGTTGGTATGACCATTAGGGAGAGAATCCATGTCTAAATTTTTTATCAAAGAAAGTAGACTTAGAGGGATTAGTTATGGATCATTTTTTTCTAAAATTAGTCTCTTCTCCCTCATGAACCATCTATTTGAAGTTAGGATTATTTCTATAGTCTTTCATCCATGAAGGTGACCAATTTTCTACAAATTCTCCTCATCAGGGTATCATTTCAAGAAAATTCAAGTTTTTAGAGATTATTTGGAACCTAATATACCTTCACATGGCATAATTTATTCCTTTTTCACACTTTCTAAGGTCAAAAAAATCTCACAAAGACAAGGAGTGCAATATGTAGTTTGGCATGCTTCAAAAGGAGAATATACGGTTAGGGGAAGAGAAAGTAGTATCAATATTTTATGAGAGTTTGTTTGTATGGTATCCATCATGTTGACATGTCCTCCAAGAAAACTTGTCAAGGGTTTCATCAAGATTCATTTCCAATAAGTTCATCATGTTCTCTTAAGCTTTACCAATAAGTCTTAGTTTAGCAACGTTTAAGGTTTCCTAGCATCTTTTAAGGTTTTAGAAAAGTACCAGGTTTCAATTTTATCATCTTATGATCCTTAAAAATCTTAAAAATTGATATGTTTTGAAGATGATATTCCAATTCTTGTATAGGAGTCTTAAGTTTGGTCTCGACATGTTCCTAATACTCATTATTCACCTTCATCTTGTTCCATATCCATTAACATTGTCATACATAGCCATTATCATTATGTTTATTCTTATTTTCACTCTATCATGTTTCCATCCACATCACCATATCTCACCACCATTCCATCCTCTTCTATCCCATGAAATCACTATCAAGAAGGATTTAAGATCATCTAGAAACCATCATGAGTATGAGGGATTGTAAAGACTTTGAAAACCTTGTTAAACTATCATAAAATGATGACATATAACCAACAAAGTACAAACAATGGATTTTTAAAAATCAAAAAGTAAGGTTTGACTTCAAGTTACCTCTTAATTTTTTTGATTATTTCCTATTAGATCAAGAAGGCAGGCCTTCCTTCAAGAAGGAGGACTCGTGTTCATGTTTTGATACCTTCTCAAGGTCTAGTACCAATATTTCTATACAGGCAACATGGTAACATCCACATACAACCTTAATAGACTGAGAAGGGATAAAACATGTTTCAAAGAGATTATAAATTTGTTTTAAGATAGAATAAAACTCAATAGGATCTCAAAATCAAGGTAGACCACACCAAGAAGGTTTTGAGAGGTCTATTTAAGAATGTTTCAAGGACAAGTATAGTCACAATCTGTACAAATGGGATATACATAATTATCTACATTTGATAAAGGTTACAATATTTTAAGATGTTTTATCATAAAATTAATATATGAGTGAAGATAATCAATTCTCCAAGGTTTCAAGACCCAACTAATCCAAGAAGATTGTTATTGGTGAACAATTAGGGTTCTTGAGACCACCTACAGGACTATGTCATTTCAAGGAAGGCCTACTTTAGTAGTCTTAGGAATTTTCAAGGCTTAAGTAGGCTAATTTGATCATCAAAATACATGAATAGGATTTATATTATTAATCTCATAAAGAGTGCAATAGGAAAAGGTATGTCAAGATTAAAATAGGGCTTAAGAAGAAGAATAATGACCTATAACCAACCTAAGAATAAGGGTACAATCAAGTATGTGAACTTGTACTTTAAGTATGCTTCAAGGGTTTTAAACATTTCAATGAGGGTTTTGAGTTTAGAGATCATCATGATGATAGAGATAAATCTGATCCATCTTGTATATTTTCAAAAACTCCCAAGGCATTTTTAGTATAGTCATTACCCATAAAAGGGCACCTACAAGCATGAAGGAACATATGAGCATGGGAAGAGACAATTTTATTTTTATTAATGATAGTGATCTTAACTATGAGAGAATACATGGTAGTCTAAATAAAGTCATTAAATTTATGGATAAATGATAATACAAAAGTATCCAAAACTTAAATGACATCCAATTTCATGAAATGAGCACCTATAGTCTATCAAGGGCACCTACAAGCTTTTTTACAGGTTGGCTAATAGGATGGAGGATTATGGTCTATAAAGAAGGTTTCATGTTATAGATAATGGTTTAAAGGAACTAAAAAGAGCAATGATGGAGGCTAATGGTCATACACATTTTGAACCTATGCCTACAACCATAAGAGCATATAATCATGTTCTAAACATAAAGGAAGATAGAAACACATAGTGTTTTATTATTTTTGGGAATTAGGAGTTTAATTACTAAAAAAATAAAGTTCTAAGTAAATGTAAATCAATAAATAAATGTGCCTTAATTATCCTACTAATTTTTCCAAATATATATGTATTTTACCTTTTCTAAAAATAGTAAGAAGTGTAAAGAAATCAAACTTAGCTTATTTTGGGTTGAAACAAATGATGTAAAGTCTGCGAATTATTGTGCAAGGATGGAAAACTATCATATATAGGACTCAAAACTATATTTATAGATTAGGTATGATCTCCAAAATCATGACACCCTATTATTTGGTGTTGTATTCTACTTTTTGGCACTATTGTCCACTTTTGGTGTTGTTTTCCACTTTCGGTAATGTTGTCTTAGTGGTCTATCTTTTCTGGGTTCTATTCAACAAACTTATGACACCCTAGTAGTGAAATATCAAATCTTAAGTTTGTGTGTATATTTTTATGTGTCTAATTCAATCTTCAAAACCCTTAGGATATCCTTGTATTTGAAATTGAGTATAAAAACTAGGGAAAGAGAGGAGGGGTTAGTGTGTAAAGGGTATGTTGGATGCACTTCACACCCCATGTGTGGGCATGTTACCTACATACCAATACTCTAAAGAGGGATTAAGATAATTTAGTTCTCCCATTTAAAGTTCTTGGTGAAATTATGTGATGTATGCAACTAGATGCAAAATTGGAATGTACTTTGGATGACTAGAGACTGGTTTGAGTGCTTGAATAGGCTTAAATTGGTCTTAAAAGGTTGTATGTAGAGAATAGATAAGAGTGCTTGAGTTTACTTGCTTGTATTATTGATTCCTTCTTTTGAATGAGTGTCAACCCTTCTAAATGGACATTGAATGGAATTTTATAGGGAAACTTATGGTCTTGGGCTAGATGAGCTTGTATTAGGTCGATAGGAAAAAAGATAAGGAATTAGGAAAGTTTGATCATTTGAGGCTAAAGTGAACTTGGACAAAAATGTCAAAAATAAGACACCCCTAAATTTTGGTTCTCTTTTCCAAGTTGGGAACTATTTTCCTAGGAGGATGACACCTTGGGGGTTAGATATGGGTCTAAGAGGGCTACCTGGGTCTCAATAAGCTAAGTCTAGGAAGCTATGGGTGACTAAGAATTAGTGAAAGTCTAGCCAAGAAGGGTTGAGTGAGCAAGAAAGAGAACCTATAGGTTGGGTGCTATTAACCATGCCTAGGTCATCCAAGTTTGCATTTTATATGATTACATTTCCTCCCCCCCACTTTATTTTAGTGATGAAACAAAGTGAAATACTAGGATAAAGGAAAAATAAAAACCATACATGAACTTACCTGTAAGGGAGAAGCTTATAAAATTGTGTGATGTTGGACATGCATAGAGAGAGCATGTTATGAAGTGTGAATATAAAAATTAAAACATAAATTAGATCATTTCTTACTAGATACATTATATCTAAATAATAACATACAAAATTTGAGTAAATGAAGAGAAAGGAATGAATAAATCTCATTAGGTATGTGAACCAATACAAACCCTGTTATGATGCTAGATTATGCTGAGTATGTGATGAATCAAGATTAATATCATGAATAAAGCTAATTGCTCAATTTATAATAATGTGGCCCAATAATTCAAAGGATATCCCTTTGGCTCCATCATCACCAACTAAGTGAAGTTAATGAATCATGCATGTGTTAATCGATGTCTGGACTGTATGTCCAATCCCTCTAAATAGGTGGGTCAAGAATGTAAAGGCTAGATGAGCCCTATGAAGTGATACTGGTATAAAATATATGTCATATAATATGGCTCATGGATCCCATGAATGTTATTTAAATCTAACATTATGGCATGGATAGATGAATGTGTGCTAGAAACTAGGCCACTTTTGGCCATTTCGAAAGATGAAGATTAGGCTTGAATAAAAGCCACTTCAAAATTGATATACTAGGATTATATGAAAATCCAAATTGAGAACTCAAGTACTTGAAAAGTTAAACTTATATGAAATATTAACTTTAATGTGATGCCAACCACCTAAAGATGGAATAAGGCATGTAACTACTGAGAATGCCTAGAATAAACTAAACTCAAAAACAAAAAAAGATCAATGTGCCATGCACATTTCCCCCAATCACTAATGTCTAGAACATAGATTCTGATCTAGAAGTTATGCCAACTTCCCAATCTGAACCAAAATTTGGAACCATCATGCCATGCATGATAACCCTCTATGTTTGAAAAAAAACTATGTTAAAATTACTAAATTTGAAGGATCTAAAAGTGTAAAAATTATCCCTAAACAAAACTTTTTGCCTAATTTTGGAAAACCTATGTGTTTTTCTACTTAGATAGGAGTTCCAAACTATAGACAACCCTTATTTTTGTTTCTACTATCTATTTTTGGCACTGC
>JARHVA010001999.1:1655000-1660000 GCA_037957365.1 Torreya grandis | reverse complement strand
AACACTAAAACCATTGATAAATTTATCATTTAGAGTGATATTATACTCTAAATAACCTAAATGCTATAGTAGTGTAAAGGTGCACATATTAAGACTAGAACCATTGTCAATGAGTATACTATAGATAGGCTAATTATGGATATGTGCTCTGATAAAAAGTGCATTGTAACCTATATCATCTTCTACAATATCTTGATCTGAAAATATATCAAAGGCCTAGATAGAACTCTATACTCGTACACACCTATCATACCTCTCAAAGGATGTGCTTTAGCTGAAAGTGCCTGGTATGTAACTGGTGGAGAATGTGTATGGTATGTATGATGAACACCTAATGTGTCCTCTTTCTCCTATTTTGAATTCTAT
This sequence comes from Torreya grandis, assembly GCA_037957365.1. Classification (NCBI taxonomy): domain Eukaryota; kingdom Viridiplantae; phylum Streptophyta; class Pinopsida; order Cupressales; family Taxaceae; genus Torreya; species Torreya grandis. The sequence goes on along the minus strand of JARHVA010001999.1, from coordinate 1,659,634 downwards.
AGAAATGGATCTAAAAATATTTTCAAAGCTTTATCTTATGTTGGATTTGTATTTAGAGGCTCAATTGAAGTGCCTAGATCAAGTAAATTATCATCTATCAAGACCTGTATCTTATGTCATAAATTAATGCATCTAGTTGTGGTGTGGCTTGGTGCCCTATAAAAATTGAAAAATGCATGTTGATCATATCCCTGTGGAAGAGGATTTGTTTGATCTACTTCTTGAATAGGTGGGATAGTGATGAGGTTACATTCCAATAACTATTGTAGAACTCTGGCTAGAGAAACTAGGAGATTGGTAAATGCACATCAAAGAGGTGATGATAAAATGACATATTAAGGGGGATCTAAATCTGCATTGATTGTTGATTGATTCTAATTATTTTTGTCATTAATTTTAACCTTGTATGGGACTTTGATATTAATCTTATTTGTTGTGTATAGAGTACTTGAATACTTGATTTTTCCCATTGAGATTAACTTGACTTCTCTTCCTTTAAGTGTATGAAACAATTCGGTGAAGGAAGAGAATCTTTTGAACATAATAGATTCATGTAGTGTTGGTAGAAGGATCTATTTGAAGATTTCCTATAGCTCTTGATTAGCTATGGGGCTAGTTAACTTATCCAAAATAGTATTGTATCTAAAAATATAATCTATGAGAGGCTCATTTGACCTTTGCTTTTGTTGTGAAATCTATGCATATGAGACCTTATCACCAATGTTGATACTGAAATTTGCTAGTAACATGTCTATTAAAGGATTGAAAGCTATGATCGACTAATTTGGTAGACTATAAAACCATTTTAGATCATAATCCTTTAGGATCCATGGAAAGATTCTAGTAAGTATCTAGTCATTAGGTACATAATCCAAACATGTTACGTGAAAAGCTCTCAAATGTGTCTCTAGATCACCCTTGACATCATAAAGAGTAATCTTGGGCTAAATAAATCTTTGTGGTAAGGGTGTAAAATCAATGTGACGTGCCAATGGTGTATGTAGAAGAGCAAAATAATCCAAAGCCTGTGTATATCTAGTGGTACCTTGCTCAAGATGTTGCACATTGGATTAAAGAGATCAGATCTCTTACACAAGGGTTGTGACATCAAGAAATAAGGATGTTGAGACATAGTTACCCCCGTAGTGTCATTTGTTGCCCCCGTAGTGTCATGTGTATGTCTATAAGGAGGTTAGGTTGTTATAGGGGTTGGTTGAGACATAGTTGCCCCCATAGTGTCATTTGTAATTGGCTAATCTATGGTTTGAGAAGATTATCGATTGGTTATTTTTTTTGTTCTTTTTATAAAATTCTAAGCATGTCATCTTGCATATCCAAATGTTTGGTTAAGATTTCTTAAAGTTTTCTTTTATCAATTTCATCAAGACTAGTATATGGAGCCATTAGTAAAGTAGGAAAAAAAATTGAAATTTTTTTAAATGCTTTGAAATATGTTTTAATAGGCAATGTGGGAGAAATGAAAATTACTAAAATTAATAAATGTAGAGTCCAAAAAATAGTGAATTGGAAATTGCACAAAAAGGATACTGAGCTGCCAAACATGTAAGGTGATACCTCAACAATAAAAAAAGGAGCTACTATATACCAGTAGGGATTTTTCATAAATATTATTTGCAAAATACGATGAACTTTGGAATTTTAAATTATTTTTTTTGAGTTAGATATGCAACTAAATTTTCAAAAAATTATGTGAAAAGTGCTAAAGAATAATTGAGAATGTATTTGATGTAACTAGGATTTTGAATATTTTTTTCCAAAATTAGTGCAATAATTTGAAAATTTTATAGAAAATTTGTATTTTTAATTCTAAAATTTTAAGAAAAAAATTGAAAATATTTCTAAAATTAGTTGTATATTTTTCCTAGTGGTTTGAAAGTGTTGGTATGTAAATAGGACATAGTGTGTGTAAACTAGGGTTTGGGTGAATTTATTGAATATATTTCAATTAATTTTTAGTTTTTTAATTTTTAAATTTAATAAAAATTAGGAAAATATTGAAAAAATCATAAATAATTAGCCCTGGGGTTTTTAGGATTTTTGTGCAAAAATTTTTAGTAAGTCGGGTTTACCAAATGTTTTATTCTTTTTGGGAATTAGGTGTTTAATTCCTAAGCAAATAAAGGTCTAAGTAAATGTAAATCAATAAATAAATGTGTCTCAATTAGCCTACTAATTTGTGCAAATAGATTTGTATTTTACCTTTTATAAAAATAGTATGAAGTGTAAAGAAATCAAACTTAGCTTATTCTAGGCTAAAATAGATGATGTAGAGTCTAGAAATTAATGTGCAAGGGTGGCAAACTATCGTAAATAGGACCCATAGATCTATTTCTAGATTGGATAAGAGCACCAAACTTAGGACACTCTACTACATGGTGTTATATTCTAATTTTTAGCACTATTGTCCACTTTTGATGTTGTTATCCACTTCTAGCACTATTGTCCTGGTGGTTTGGTTTTTCTAGGTTCTATTTGGTAGGCCTGTGACACCCTGGTAGTGAAATATCAAATCTTGGGTCTGTGCAGAGACACTATGTGCCTAATTCAGTCTTCAAAAACCTTAAGAGATCTTATTATTTGAAATTGAGTAGAAAAACTTAGGAAAGAGAGGAGGGGTTAGTGTGTAAAGGATATGCTAGATTCACTTCATACCCCTTATGTGGGAACATTACCTACATACCAATACTCTAAAGAGGGATTAATCTAATGTAGTTCTCCCATTTAAAGTGCTTGGTGAAATTATGTGATGTATACAACTAGATGAAAAATTGGAATGTACTTTTAATGACTAAAGATTGGTATGAGTGCTTGAATAAGCTTGAATTGGTCTTGAAAGGTTGTATGCATAGAATAGGGAAGAGTGCTTGAGTGTACTTTCTTCTATTCTTGCTTCTTCCTATGAATGAGTGTCAACACTTTTAAATGGACATTGAATGGCATTTTTATAGGGAAAATGATGATCATGGGTTAGATAATCTTGTATTAGGTTGATAAGGGAAAAGATAAGGAATGGAAAAATCTGACCATTTGAAGCTAAAGTGAACTTGGACAACAACATCAAAAATAGGACACCCTTAAATTCCAATGCTCCTACCCAAGTTGGGCACTATTTTCCAAGGAAGATGAGAATAGGGGATGGATCTAAGTCTGAGAGGGCTGCTTGGGTCTCAAAAAGCTAAGTTTAGGAAGCTACAAGTGATTGGGAATCAATGAAAGTCTAGTTGAGAAGGGTTGAATGAGCAAGAAAGAGGACCTATAGGTTGGGTGTTATTATCCATGCATAATCCATCTAATTTTTCATTTTATATGATTACACATAGATACATGGTTAATTACCTTGATCATGAGGGTTCTTAAGAGATGATAGATGATCATGAGATCAAGAAGGTAAAGTGAACAAGGTCTAAAAGTACAATGACATAGTCATATCTTGATCGTAAATAGGACCTACAGTTAACTCAAAGAAAGCTATAACCATGCTTTGGATTTAATTAAATAAGAGGATATCATCATCAAATTATCATGATGGTCTCTAAGTTCAAGGATACCACTCAGTCAAAACCACCTCATAAACCACCTACAGCCTCAATAGCACATGCTTATCTTCAAGCTCCAAGCATGATGGAAAAGTTATTATTTTGGTGAATTTTCATGGTCATTAATGGTTAAAAAGGATAATGATGATTATGATCATCAAGATATCATATAAGGCATCTAAATAAAGACAAGTCAAATACATATAGTCATCCACCTTCAACTACATCTATACAAAGATCAAGATTCTTAACACAGTCACATGATTGAAAAATGAAAGGTTAAGAACATTAAAGTCAAGGAAATACCTATGAAGGTGAATTAAGTATATAAATTGACCATGTAAATCTTCAAAATATTGTTAAAATTACTAAATAACTACTTTATCATGACATGTGGATATATTACATAGACTTGTATGGATTTTGGACTGTGGGAAGTTTAAAGACCTTGTTAGAAGAAAGAACATACTAAAGATAGGAGTGAATGATGATTTAAAGTGAGGTCATAGGATTATAAGGCACTGAATGAGTGTGAAAATTAATCTTAAAATCTTCTAATTCACATGAAAACACCTGCAACATGCATTTACTCAAGTAAGTACATAGTCAATGTATGAAAGGTTAATTATTGAGTGATTTAACTTTAGAGAAACTTTAGGTGAATTAGGATATAAAATTTGTAACAATTCATCATTATGGCCATGTCAAAATCATCATGCCATTATATAGGTTTTTTTATAGGTGGACAACCTCACTATTTTGACATAGTCTCCTTCATGTCTCATGACAATCCATTAGGGCAAGCAGACCTTCTTGGGAGGATTTCAAGTTTTGTGAGAGGTTTTAAACATATTTGAGTGTATGATGAGAATAAGAGAGTTATTTTAAAACTTAAAACTCCTTTTGAGAAGTGATTACACTACAATTCCATGCAAATTATGCCCTTTAGGGCTAAAGCAAACAAACATGCATGTATGCTTTTTGGAGATTCTTACTTCCTTTGACACTTATTAAAGATATATACCAATAGAGAGATAATATTATAAAACATTTCCAAAGTTATATAATGTTTATAAT